>UELX01002216.1:0-33268 GCA_900480035.1 Eupelmus urozonus
GGGCATAAAAAGCGAGGCTAAAGTGACCATTTTTAGACACGGCAACCACGCACTTAATAAGTTACAGGGGGGGGGGGGGTCAAAACACCATTTTTGAAATCGTTATCCCACGTGTATTATTTCAGAAATGACGTTTGGGCACCCTTCGAGCCAAACGTCATTTTTGAAATCGTTAGATTAAGATTATTATTTCAAAAATGACATCTGGGCCCCCTTTCTCCTTTGGTTTCCAGATGTCGTTTTGGACGTATGTATGTATGTATGTATGTGTATATATTGTCCATAGCAACGGACAATAAAATTTTCCTTATTGCCCGTTGCCAATAGCAACGCAAAAATCGTGCTTGTGTGACATAAAGTAATTTTTGTTCATATTTACAAAAAAATATGCGAAATCATACTCGTTTTTAAAATCTGTATTATTAATTATTAACTTTTAAAAGGAAGTTAAAATTGAAATAAATTTATATTATTTTATTTTAATGCATTGTAATAAAGAATGCTTCTAAATTTACTATTAAACTTATAAAAATTATATGTTATGTAAAATAACATAAATATATATGTATATACCAATTAACTGTGATCTCTTTTAATCTACTTCGTTAAAATGTTATTTACAGCGCCAGTGTCATATAGGTCAAAAAATATCAAAACTACTTAATTAACGGATATTTAACTTTAAAAAGTCGAACAAAACTAATTTAAAAAAATGGAATAGATTAAAATATGCGTCCACAATTAACGCGATGATTTATGAATACCTATATAATTTCAACAATTAGCTTTTATCCGTTAGATAAATAATCATAGATCCACTTGTAAAATATCTATAACCCAGCTTTGTTACTAACTTGGCTTCTAATTAGCTGCCTCAAATTTGATCACATTAATTTTATTTCTTACTAACATTTGAAATCTTTATTTGTTATGATTTTGAAAATATGAAAAGTTGCTTGTGATAATAATTATTTATGTATAAAAGGTGAAGTTAACTTCTAATTAATAAATGTATTTGTTAATTGTGATGCAAATATAGTAAGGTGCATTCAGGGTAGATAGCTGACTTCATTATTTATAAATTCCAAAACATTCCGAGAGTTATAAATGTCCTCGAGTGTACATATGTACTAAGTGCATTAAATAAAATCAATTTTATTAAAAAAAAGGTATAAATTGCAGAGTTCTTGTATTGTTATCAGTATTACATTCGCTAGTTTTTAATACAATCTTAAAAAATGTGAAAATAATTTTGACTTTCTACATGGAAAGAAAAATTAGGAAATTATTTCCAAAAACCTGGTGGAAAAAACGTATCAGGCTAATGCTCAAAGTTATTATTATTTTAGACAAACGGTTGAGCTTAATATACAAGACTATACCACGAGAGTTTTTTGCAACGCTCTTAGAAATTATGCATAAGTTGCCACGGAATGGTCCCTTAGTTTTTCCTTCGTATGTATACATTAATAACTGGTTAAATAAATCTACTTTTAATCATTAATTAATTCTCTAGAATGAAAATTGTTCTAAAGTCGAAAGTTCAAATTCAAACACCTGCGTAAAGAATGTTGTGTAAGGTACACCATATTTACCATGTAATTAGTAATAATGTAAACCGACGCAAGTGTTTCAAATACATTGTTATATGTGATTAATAAAATTTTTTAAATATATTCACTAATGACCTCTTCATATTGATAGCGACTGATAAATCAGGTACATTGAATATAGCAAACATAAAACAGTCATACTAAATTTAAAAGATATGAAAAACAAAATTTTCTCACAAAGTTCACAATATTTATTAACTAGGTATTCGACACAATAGTATTGTAAATTTGAAAATGCAATTGCAACAACCCTGATAGGAATTTATACCCATTTTAAATGGACAGGATTTGAAAAATAGCATTGAATCCATTTTCACTAGAGATTAACTAGCCATTTCTGCTATGGTAAGCGATAATAATAATTTAGTTCTTGTATAAGTATTTTCTATATTTTATTTGTAGTAATCTCATCAAGAACTACTACGTACAAGTATGAATATATTTTGATCTTTTAAAGTAATATCGTACTAGTATTAAAGTAACATATGTTAAATTATAATACTTACCCCAACAATGAAATATATAATTATACAAAGGATAAATAAGATAAAAAACACAGAGCTTGAACGAGTATAATATCAACACTTTAATGTATAGTAATGAACTGATACACAAGTGGTTCGTTTTATTTTGCATTTATAATAAACAACTATTACAATGACTATCGTTCGTCGTAAATACATTATTTATAAGAGACGCAAAGCAAATCGAAGTTTTAACATCTCGCGCAATGTATACATTACAATTAATTATTAAATCGTAGAATAGTTTTTTGCATTTTTTTTTTTTTGTCTTTCTTTCATTATTTCTTTCTTTATGTATAATAATAATAATCATCATCGTCACGTACACAAATGGTGTGTTGTGTATGTGCATAATTTTCTTTGCGTGTGCATTCAGTTGTGTTGTGATCTTGCCGGCGCTTATCCACTCGCGCCGCGTGCAGTAGTTGATCATCTTTTTACCTTAAAATATATTCATTATACACAAGTTGAAAAGTAATTTTACAGCGATCGGTAATTATCGTGTAATGTACATACAGAATGAATTCAATATACACAGAAAATTATGTCCGTCACTCGCGCGATCGTAAATCGGGCTTTGATTATTGCGTTGCTCCAAAATTTCATCGTCTCTTATCTCGTCCTTTCCTTTCTTCCATTTCTGCTTCCTTACCAAAGGAAAGAAACTCGGCTCGTATACATCGATATAATCGCTTCGGCGCCTACAGCAATAGCGGGGCGATATCGGGAAGAGAACGGAAAGAGTATTTTTATGCTATTTAAAGTATATGTACGTTTTCATTTTAGAATTAAAACGACTCGTCTTGTGCTTCTCCGCAGACTTTTACGCATGTCGCTTATAGGCTAATGACTCTATAATTAACGGGAATCATTGAGCTCTTTATTTATTTGAAACAGTAAATTCAATTGACGAAGCTTGTAATAAATACTAGTGTACAGAAAACAAATAGCTAAGTTTACCATGTACAGGCTTAGATTCCCATCGATATAATCGCGTAACACTTAAAAACGCACGCCAAAAGAAAAAGTCATTACCGAAATAACTCAAAGTGCTATCATGAAGATAAAAGCCCTCTTGTTAAAATCGCGAAAAACCTGCTCAACTCTAGCATGTCTATCGAAGCAAGTATACACGCGAGAAAAAAAATTCTTTGTGCGAATACAGAATTTTGTGACACATCGTACCGTGAATCCGATCCAATGTGACACTGTGCAAGAATAAATAATTTCGAGGCAAACACGAAAGATTCGGCGTTCATTCAGCTTGGACGTATGATCGGACTTTCGCAAATGAACTATTAGCTATACATCTATCCGATAATGGCAAAATCTGGGCATATGAGGAAAAAAATTTTTTTTATAAAACTGTTTATGACGAAGTCCGACCGATTATACCATGAAACGACAAGGACAAAAAACATCATGCAAGCACACCGATTGCGGATAAGATAAAACAAATGCGCCAGAAAAGACGCAATACGTGCACTCTTAATTCTTTAAAAATTGCGTTTTGGCTTGCAAGCTCCCTTTCAGTTATTATTTCCTAACACACCCTTCGCTTTATTTAGTAACTTCGTTAAAAAAAAAAAAAAAAAAACTAGTCACTGTTTTTAATCCATCTTAACACCTGTTTACTGTAATATCACGGTAATTACATCAAGAACGAAAAACATTTGTAAAGAGAAAAAAAGACTACAGAGATGTTACAAATATTACACCCGTCTATAGTTATAAACTTTATTTTTCATTTTCTTACATCTCGTACGCGAGTTCGATGACACGAGAACTATACATTACACGTTTTTACGTCAATCCTCTCTTTTCTTCTACTTTTTCTTTTTCTCTCACGGTACTCTTCGTTTTTTCGCACGAAGCGCGTCGTATAAGCTCCGGCAACACCAGCCACGTGTAATTTTTACATCACGCCGTTGTCTTTCACGTTTCTTATTCCCTTTGGACGAGCTATGCTTAATTTTTTATCTCTCAGAAGTACGATATCGCATAGAAAAGAAAGTTCATATAGATGACGCTCCGCGATTCGGAGTAACATTTCGCCAAAAAGTAGCGTCGCGTAAGTACTTCGGCCGTCGGCGCCGCGGAGACTTCTTATCCCTCTACGCGCGCAGCGCGGCATGGGTTCAATGTTTTTCTGATGCTACAAGAAAGTCCGGGACGCGCGCCGAGCGAAAAACGCGTGCCGTCGGCAATTTTCGCTTTTTTTTTCTTCTTATCATCGTCTAAAACTACTCATGTAAAAAACGCTTAATTGTTTTGTTTTTAACTCTCCTACGGAGCACGATTAACGAGGAGAAAAATGACCGACGGAACGCGTTTTTCGCTCGGTTCGGTGGCCGACGCCGACGTGACCTTTTTTTTTTAATAAGCTATTGCGCGGATAGGCGAGGCTTTTAAAAATTCGAAACGGCTCGATAAGTATGCGTTTGAAGTAAGTTCATAGCGATCACCATAATACTCGTTAAACGTTTTGGATTATGTCACGTTATTTTTCTCATTAATTAATCGATCGAAGATCCCTTTCTTGATCATAAGGCTATTCATGGAGAGCTCCTGGAGGAGCCCGTTCAATGTCCTAAGTCTATCGTTATTTTTCTTCATATTTAAGTTTAGGTTACAGAGTACTTTTTTTTGTCTTTCGAAAACCGACGACCGCAATTTTCAGCCCTGAATATGAGGTGCCGAGGGTTAAAACATTTTTTTAAGGGGAAGTAATTTTTTTTTTAGTATTATCGATCGCGTTCGACTTGCTGGACTGAATTTAGACGCGCTTCACCCGCGGCCGAAACTCTGGAAAAACGGCGGAAGCTTCGAAGTGTGAGCGAATTGACGAAATATTATATTATGGCAAAACGGACGGCATAGTAGTCCATAAGCACGAAAGCGCACGTTGAAAATTTTTCTTCAATAACTTTAAAATGTTTAAAACTAGAATCCCCTTAAAATCTTCGTTAAATTCATAAAATTTTTTTTATTTTTCTCCTCAAGACTAACTAGAGATCAGCTACCTTCTGTCGAACTTTTACTCGTAAACTCTTAATTTTGAGACTAGAGATTGAGTTGAAATTTAACTAGATATTAGAAAAAGACTAAGAGCTTCAATATTTCGATTCATCGATAGATATTCAACAACATTATCACTGAATGAAAAACAATCTACGATAACAATATCATAACAGTAGGTATCACGTGCTTCTGCCGCTCCAAGAGTTTCCAAAGCCCACGCATATTTCTTTTATCTCCCACCAGTCTAATGTTCACAATTGAAGTCGAATCGGCATATCGTGAGGTTGCATATGTATAATTATTTATATGTATATATATATATATATTTATTCATCGACCTGTCGAAAAAACACTATTATATCAAACACCTTATCCGTACGTAATAACATTGGAAAATACAAACGTCATTAGAGTCTCTAAGTGAAGGAGACATGCACTTTATGGGATACTTTTCTCGAAGAAGGTTCATTATTTTATCGATTTATCAAGGAAATCAGAGAAACTCACGTTCACTACCGTTCAGTACCGAATTCCACGTTTTACATCATTTAGAATCTCGTGATTATTTGATTTATTCGTTTGTTTATTTCATTTTTTTTTATTATTTTTATTTTTTTTTATTTGTGTTTGTATATTTGTCCGCGAATGCTGCGCACTCGAGAAGCCGAAATTATTGTCTCAACGGGAAATAAGAGAAGTCAAACGAACGACTAATCGCGTTTTTTAGAAGTATACAGTGAGCTTGCTTATTGTTTTGTTTTCTGTCTTGCTTTAATACTGTTAGAAGAACATTACGTAAGAAAATCAACGCTCGCGACGAAAAACCAACAGTTTCAGTAGAAAAATTTGTGCTTGTAAATGTACAATCGAAAGAAAGTGCGCTACACATCGCATCGCAACGAGTAAAGATTACAATCTCGATAATCGCTCACTTTGTCAGAAGTGTACGCCGAGTAAAAAAATATTCCGCCCGCTCGTCGTCCATCTCAACAAAATAGCTTCATCTCGTAAAAAACTAAACTTTCGAAATAATATTAAAAAAATTGTTTCAACATTGCTTTGAACTTTCACGCGTTTAAAATCTCAAAAATCTCGTCGTGTCGCTAAAATAAAAACAGCCATCGATATGCCTACTACCGTCTAAGACTAAAGTCTCGTCCGACAGTGAAAAATCAGCATTCGGCCCGTCGCGCTGCGGAAAACTCGCGCTTGGCAAAGTCAATCGACGGTCGATATATGCGCAACGAAGGAAGAAAAAAAAATGAAGGAACGAAGAGAGACCAGATCCACTTAGTCCTGCTCGTGGATTCTTGCCAATGTCATTACTTTTCCGTTCGACTGTCGCTCTTTTTTCGCCGTTCAAGTGCGCGCGTGCACCGCGAATTCGCAGGCTCGGCAGTGTGCCAGAGGGGTTCGAAGGCCGCGATAATAGGGAAAGAGTCGAAGCCGACGAAGACGAAGATCGCAGGTGCGATGGGAATACTAATTTTTATTTCTCGATGGGCCGTGGTAGATTTCATGGTTTTTTAACGTTTATATTTTTTGTGATCTTTGTTTTAGAGCCACGATGACAAATTGCTTGTGAGACTGAATTTTTAAATTAATGAACAGCAATTTTACTCCGCGAATCAATACTATTACAGAGAATAATTAATGTAGTAAACGCGCGCGGCAAAATGGAATTTTCAAAAATGGGACGGTAGCTCA
Organism: Eupelmus urozonus; assembly: GCA_900480035.1. Lineage (NCBI taxonomy): Eukaryota > Metazoa > Arthropoda > Insecta > Hymenoptera > Eupelmidae > Eupelmus > Eupelmus urozonus. The sequence continues at coordinate 6,866 of UELX01002216.1, forward strand.
CGGCGGGAAGGAGACATTCTTGTCTGAAGAATCGCTTTCAGAATGTTACAAATTGCGCGGAGCACGCGAGAAAATGCAATTTTCACGAGCGCGACGAGCATTTGATTGCGGTGTCGTAAAAGCCTTAATTGCCGCGACGCTCAGGCGAATGACTGTCCCAAGTAGCTTTGCCTTGGCTAAAAATTTCTTTAATGAATTTAAAATAAATTTTTTAAGCTATATTGTACGAATTCGAAAATTGGCTGGTTACAAAAAATGCAATTTTAATAAATTTTAAACTGGCAACAAAATTAATCTCAATATGAAATAAGTGAATACTTTGGCATAAATTACAAAAGTAAAAAATGGTAAGCTTTTTGATAAATTCAAATGTAATACCATTTCTTTGGTTAAAAATCTTTGAAATTCACATTAAAATTACTGTTCAAAATGATCTAGCTCGGTAATTTTATTCTAAATCACAAAGAAATAATTCACGGCGAGCGCAGTCTCTCGGCACGAGCAATTTGTCCGGCCCTAGCGTTCTCATTTTGCGAATTTATCATCACGCAGGTGCGCCTTCGTTTTATCTTCGGGCTTATACCGAGATTCAATGGAGAAATTAAATTGAATCAGAGCAGAATTACACGACCGCAGGATATTCGGGGTGCGGATTTCCTTATTACTTGTTTTTCATCGTTTTCTCCCCTCGTTTTTGCATTAGCTTCCATCTTCGCGAAATTTAACGTTTTCTCTGCGTGTAAAGTAGTAAGTATTATAATAATGTTTCGAAATCTTGAGGCGAATAAAATGGAAAATGTATTATATTTTGTATAAAAAAATTAGTATATTTGTATAGCAGATTTTACTATAAAATGTAGTAATCTTTTTAGTTTTACCAGCATTTCTTACGGTTTCAAAACATTTAGAATATAACGTTTACTGCTAAATTTTCTTCCGCGTATGCAGTTTTTAATAAAAAATAAAAAATGCGCATCGCAGCGTGTCTCAACCTTACTTTTGTGTATCATTGTTTTTGTTTTCTCAAGTTTCAACTTTTCTATGTTATCACTACAGTACGAAATAAAAAATAATTTTTTAACGATATCGTAATATTGATATATTTACTAAAATGACCGACAAAAGTTTATTTATTCGAAAACATTTACCATACTTAACTATATTTATTAGTGATATCTTCCTTCATCACGTAATACACGTTTCTATATGCTTATTCAATTAAATGTTTCAAGATTTAATGCGTTTATGCGATTACAACTTTTATAAATTTAGCCCTTCTTTATTTAAGATAGAAAAAGTGTTAAAAATACTCGTCAAGATATTTTTCTCAGCTCCTCCCCATATTTTTTTTTTAATACTTTTTTTTTAATTCACTCCACTTTACAACAACAATATAACATCAACAGTAAAAATGTAACTTTCAAAAAATCGCCAAAGCATCGAGCGCTTCCCGCCTCTCCTCGCGCCTACTCCGACCGTTCGTTCGACTATATATTTTTTGTCTCACTCTCTCCCGCGGAAAATTCGGTTAGCCAAGATAAAAATGCGCGTAAGGGCTATTGTGTCCGCGCGCACTTCGTACATATATATGTGCGCCCCCCGGTGTAACGGAAAACGTCGCCCCCTGCGCTCTCCACATTTCCCAGCGCGCGATATCGCGTTTCCCGGCGCGCTTAACCCAGTTGCCCGGTGCGCGCTTGTGTGCCGTATATGCATATCGAGTTTTCTCCCTCCCCTTATGCCACTCCCGATAAAAACATTATAGCGGCCGGCTCTCGCTCTGCCAGTGGAATTTCATTTTCTTTCGAATTTGTCACGGGCGGAATGAAATTTCGGATGAGAGGAATTTTGTTTTGTTTAATTTAATCAAACGCGGACGCGCTGCTTGTTTAGAGTGTGAAGTCGAGAGTTGTATAGGGTCTTTTTGAAGAATGAGGGGGGTTACGTTGGGTTGTATTAAATTGAGATTGAGAGAAATTAGGGGCAATTGTCTAGGATGATGTATGTCGCAGATATTGAATTAATTTTAGAAGAGATGCATGCAGCTTTTTGCCGCAATGAAACTGGGTTAGTCGATGATGAAATTTTAAATCGGCAATTACAAGGATTTTGTATGTTTTAATTGAATTTTAATTGTTAATGTTTCATTTATTGAGAGCCGTAGGTGGATTATTAATTTTAGCTAAAGTAGAACATTTTTTCTGAGCTAGCAATTCTCCGATAATAACTTTATGACTAAAACATCAACGATTTTACCCTTATCCAACAAACTTCCCCTCCCCCACTTCCCGTCTCGAGTCTCGCCTCGTCTACTTTTCAGTAAACCCATTTCACTGCTCACCTACATTCATCCATAAAAAAAAAAAAAAAAAAAAAAACGTGTAAGCAAAGACAGAACGGATACGCGACTTCCGCGATTCAACAATAGCGCTCGCGTATACAGGGGAGCGGCCATCAAGGGGCTAAAGAGAGAGAGAACCCGAGCGCGCACGTGAACGCACGCCTATATATTCGTATATATACACGCATATACCTCGGAGGAGCGTCGGTGCTCTCGCGAGAATTAATTGACAGGCGCGCCGGGCAGAAAGCGAGGCGACAGCGGCGACGCATGTGTATGTGGGTGTGCAGTGGAATTGTTTTCTCTCTATCTCTCTCTCTTTTTTTCTCTCGCTTTTTTGCACTTCGCGTCGAGCGCGGTTGGTTCGTTTTGAGCGAGCGGTTTTTGCCTCCGCAAGAGAGAATCCAGCTACGCGGTAGTTCTAGCTTTGTTCTGAGAAGCTGCGATAGGGCTGTAGATTTACGGAAGCTTGTGATGCGAGTTGCGTGAGTTTGTAGCTTATTGATAAGAATTTTATGTAAGGGTTGTTTCGAGTGATGAAGTTGCAAGACGCATCTTGTTTTAGTAAATTTTGAATATTTCAAATGTCGTTGGTGTATATTATAAAAAAAAGAATTTAAATAAGAATTCAGCGAATGAGCTGTTAGTTTTTCTTGTAATTTTTGTTTGAAACATGCTGTTATTTTGTTGGTAATTCTTTGATTGATATACGTATTTAATTTTTCATTAAAATAATTAAACATCAATATCAAAATTTTTATACATTTGTTTTTATTGTTAACAATCATCACTTCAAAACAATCGTTACATTTCGAAAATTGTCGGAACTTCTATGATTATAATTGGGAGCGTGCAAATAAAATATTCATTCGTTCCCTTTCACGACTATCCCCTGATATTATTTATACGTTAATTTATTGCTTTACAGTTAACGTCAGAGGTATAGAAATTGAAATATCTCAGTGCGTGCATGTGTTTACTTTATCGTTAAACGTTAGAAAGAAGAGAAGTTATTATACACTAAAACCGTATAAAGGCGAAGACGCTTTCGATAGTATTAGTTTATGTTAAATAACCATCTTACAACATCATTTTTCATTTCTTATGCAAATAAAAGACTTTTTTCAGAGTATTATATATTGATTTAATGAGATTAAAGATCTCTAAACAGCTTTTAACTGTAATTTAATTATTATAAAATACACATATTTTACGATCTTAATCGAAAGCGTCTATATTAAATTCTTCGTCATAATTTTCATAGGTAATAGATACGTTAAAAGTTGACTAAGAGAAATGTCGTTATTACGTAAAGAGACAAGAGGGTTAAAGCACTTATTCATTACGGTAATCAAATTCCTTTATACAATATGTAATTCGTTTAAAATTTGTTATCCTTCATTATAATTTTTATTTTACTTAATAATGATTTATACTCGTAAGATTTTTAGTTTTAAAATCATTTGTCATTAATATTAATGAGGTTATTCGCTTCTTATTTTGTCACTCTCCCATCGCCGATAACACATTATTTTAAAATTTTTACGTTCGTATCGCCCGCGAATTAATTCGCGGTTTTGTATCTGATATATAATATATTATATATAATATAATAGTATAACTATCGTAGTTTGTATTTTTTTTTTTTTTTTATTTCATCTGACTTAAACTAGTAATGAGCACAAGACGAACAGATGTACATCTTAGGAAATACAGTGGAGTAATATTAAACCTATAACGCCTTTCGAAATAGAAATGGAATAATCGTCGGCCCGTCGATGTAGCGCCCCTACGGTTTATTATATTAATTTTTTTTTTTTTCACTTTTTATCTTTTTCTCGGCGGACCAACGATTTGTCAAGATAATTTTATTATTTTATTATTTTGCTTAGTAATTGTTCGTTTATTTTTATTCATTTAAAGTCTCTTTCGAAAAGAAAACACTGTCTTCACATTCTATATCGCAATATCATATATTTTAATTATCGACAGTGTAAAGTGCGAACGACAGATTACGTGCTACAGATTTATATATCATCATATAATTTATCATTTTTTTCTCATTTTTGTGTTTATCGATTTCGTAAAATTGGGAAAAGATCGTTCCGTAATTCATTTTATTTTCACATTTTCTCACTATCCACGGACAAAACACAAGGATTCGGTAAAAACGTGGGAAGAAGAACAAACGAGGAAATGGAAATAAAACGAGAAAAAAAAAATGGGGATTCACCGAGCGATTTTCACGCTCAACGCTCGTACTTATTGTATATACGTCCGTGTATCACATGCAAGAACAGAAAAGATTCAACATAGGAGCGCAAACGAAGCACGCTTGGATCAATTTTCATGGAAATATACGCGCACACGCTTATCGCCTATTGTAAATCACGCAGTTTCTTTCGTTATTTTTTTTTTCCTTTTGTGCATAACAGAACACACCACGTCTCTTTATGCTATCGGCTTGTGCTCTCTTCCTTTCGTACTTTTTTGATAACAAAAAATCGTTAAATTCCATGTAATTGTACAGAAATAAAACATCATACATAATTATACCAATCGAACGATACAGATCCCGTAACAAAAGAAAGAGAGAACGTTAATTATCCGTTAACGCGCGACGCCGAGTCACGTCTTACACAGTACGTATACATATATCCACATCCGCACATCTTCCTCGCGACACTTTCTTTTGTTATCGATAAAATCTCTTTTTTTGCGCGAGGAGTAACAAGTAACGACTGCGATGACCGTACAAAGTCGGCAAGTCGAATATACACAAAAAATACACTGGAGAGAAGGACAAAAAAGTTCGACGAACAATAATTATACAACGACTCGGCGCCGCGCGCGCTCGCATACGCATTCGAAAACGTCGTGAAGCTTTCGGTATCGTTGCTTTTTATTTTTTTTTTTCACTCTTTTCACAATCAGTCGTGCTTTGCTCCGCGCGCGGGTACTGCGCGAGGCGAGGGTCGAGGTCTCGAGCCGGCAACGCATCGCGGCCTGCTGACCGCTTTCTCAGCTTCGCTTACTCTTTTTTCTCCAGAGTACACACGGGCAGCAAAATCTTAGGTCTAAAAACGAAAAGGTCTTGATCGCAAATGGCTCGCGCTTTAGACTATGATTATTTTAAGAGAATTCATTAGAATATCTTTTTAAGTGACTCGAGTAACAATTGCTTTAAGTAACACACTTTTAAATATGTTCTTCTTTTATTAACAAGCTTTTTTAAAAACTCCGCTACTTACTCATCTCTCCTCTTTTATTATAATCTCAGCATACAAAAATAAAAATTTACACATTGCGCTCGACCTTTCGGTTTTTAGCTCCGTCGGTTAACGTCGCTTTAAAGCAGCCACCAATAGAACCGTGTTAATTTTTGCTTACAAAAGTCAATCGCACCGGGCGCCATAACATCGCCGAGACACAAAAATTAACGTCTGCAACGCAAACAGCCACGAAGCCTCGAAAGCGGCGCAAAGAAAAGCGCAGCGCCGCGGGCACTGCCGATTCGAGACGACGACGCGACGAGCAGGACAACAGATTTAGGGCGCAGAGAGTCTAGTCTCGCGTCGCCCAGTAAGCGCGATATCTTTCACGAACGCTCACACACACACGTATTTTTGCCGTCTCTCTTCTCCTCTTGTTATTCTGCCCTTGCGAATAAACATAGCGCAAGATAGAGAAAAAAGGGGAGAAGAAGAGAGCGGAGCGCTCGCGCGACTGGGGATTCATCGTCCTCTGCGCTCGACGCTGGAATCGCGGGTCGCGCGAGCGTCATTTTAAAGGAGGCGACTGCATAATGGGCTAGCCCACGCGTTTAATAAGTAAAGTTGTGTGTGTATTTTTTTTTTTTATGGACTAGCTTGCGGTAGGCGCAAGCGCCGTGGGCCCAGCTGCCCTGGACGAGTCCCCAGCGCCGCCGTCCGTGTGGATCGTCGGCTCCCGATCCCCGAACTATCGACTATATGTGTAATTGGTGATCTCTGAAATCTTTGGCGGATGAGTACTTTGAAAGGGTGAGATTTGTAAGGTAATCTCGATCCTTTAGAGCAAGATTTAATTTCTTGGTTTTAATGAGCTGGGCTTTGGGAAAGCGAGAAGAGTGCGGAGCTTCAGACATGGATCGGTCGACGATTATTTGCTTACTTTCAGTAATGAAGTAACATTACTATTTGACATTGAGCGAACGATCTTTGTCGGAGGTCCACTTTTTCAAGCAAAGATTTCAGAGATTTTAGTTTTGTGGGTTCACTCTCGGAGAGGTAGTTGACTCGAGTTTTTCTCTTGGCTCGTTTTCCGTAATTTTTTTTTACGTATTTTGCAGACTTTAAAATATAATTTTTAAAAAACAAGCTTGTGCATAAAGGTTACAGGCGGCACTTGCAAAATTATTTTTAAAAGATCATTTGTCACTTGAAAATTATTTATACATATTATTAATATTTTTTGCCGAAGACTTAAATTAAAATTATTGCAAGTGTCACATAAATTACGGAATACGTACTCTTACTTACGACCGTGACGATTAATATTATGTCGTTGGGATGTAGCGATTATATGTATGCTTATGGAGCGATGTTTGAAATCAGTTTTCTAATATTTTGAAAAATATTTCAAATCTTTCAAAATATTATTAGATACTGCGATAAATTTTTAATATTAATTGGCATTTCTTTACGAATTTTCCTTTCCATGAGCATATTCAAAATTTATTTGTCAATGTATAATGTAAAATTTTGCTTGCTTTCTTTTAAAAAATAGTTCAAATTTGAATATTAACTGGAGCAATAAAATTTTACATTACACCTGCGGTAATCAATAATTGAAATTGTGTAAATTGAAAAATTGCAATTTGTATTCTACAAAATGCTTCTTGTTTGCCAATTGTCTTCATTATAAATTTATTTAACAAGCTCGCAGAAAAATTTTACTTTTAACAAAACAGATTCAGATCTTAAGCACCAATCAGTCCAAATATAAATTGCTTTCTTCAAATAATCGGTATGTATGTGTATTTATGATACGTAAATAAACAAAAACAAAAATAAAAATAATAAACACGCACGCAGTATTAATAAATCCGGTGCACATAGTGATTAAATAAAATCGTTAGTGAGACTCGATAAAAACCTAAATAAACTTACAGCATAAAAGTCAAACAGAAAGATAGTTAGCAAAAGGAGAACGAAAAGGAGAATATAAAAATGTATATTTAAAATAGTTTAAAAACTCTCGAATCGCACGCTGACCGGGCGAACTGATTGCTTCCGTCACTGTTCCTTGTGCTGTCCGGCTTGAAGCCTTGTCGCTTCTTCAGTTCTTTCTTCTTCGAATCGTCAAATCGCGGAGAACAGATGAGCACTCGAAAGTTCCCCATATAGCACACAAAGTAGCGAGCAAGCTTCCTCCGTTGTGCGTAGCTTATCCACGTGCATCGGCGTCGATTCACGCAGCACGCGTAGACTATCACGATTATTCGGCGATTACATAATGCTCAGCGCAAAATAAAAAAAAAAAAAAAACAAAATACAGGGTTCAGCAAACGCACGTTACAAAAGTAAGGAGCCGTGCCGTGTGTAAAATAAACGAAAATTGGCAGGTGCCATAACGCAAAAACAAAAGTCGCACGCACACAAAAGAAAACACAGGAGGGTGGGCAAAGTAAACAAAGGCTCGTGCCACAGCGCGAGGAGTGATATATATTCTGGTGTCTCGGATGCTTGTATCATGTATGTATGTTGCGTGAGTGGGTGTGAGTGTCGTCACATTTCTCGGTCCTCTCCTTCCGCGGGTCGCAAAGTGGGAGGCCGGGGGCCGACGCGGAGACGTTCGGCAGCGCGTGCGGAGAGCTGCCGGAGCGCGCGCGTCGTACGTCTTTAAAAGCAACAAGAGAGGCTCGAAATCATCATCATCAAAATTTTTTTGTGCTTTTCTTTAAGGGTATATATATGCGAAGGGAAAAAAGGGGGGGGGGTTTGGATTCTCGGCGCCAGCTCCGGATCTCACGCGCTCATCGTGATATCGGTTAGTCGTGCACTCGGCCAGGGTCTCACTGAGCCTGTGCGCTTGGGTCGCACTGCAACAGTCGCACGATCGAGGGGTCGCTTTTGGCGCCCTCGATGAACTCCTCGAGCGATAGCTTGCCGTCCTTGTTCTTGTCCATTTGCCGGAAGATCTTGTCGGTGCGTTTCTCCGGCGTCGACTCGTCCTCGGGCATCTTCATTACCGTGCCCACCATCTTGTAGATAGCCTGCAAGTATACAAGAGAGAAACGAGGCAGAGGGTGAGTTTTGGTAGTGTAAAGTTGGTTGGTGATGTTGCTTGGGTGTTTGTGGAGTGGGTTTGGTTAGTAGAGGTAATGATTATTTTGGTTTTTTGATATTTTTTTATTATTTTTTTTTAGTGGTTTTAGGAACTTTTAAATTTGAAGCTTAAAAAAATACAGGATTTAAGTGTCTTACGAAAATAAAAACAGGGTTCGTTACTTCATAACTGACAAAAAATAGCAGTATTCGCGTTTAATTATTGAGCGATAAAAAAATAGTAGCGTTCAATAATTGGGCACGAAAAATAACAGTTTTTATCGATTCCTCATGAAAAATAATGCGTTTTAAAAAATAACGTCTTTTTATTTGAAAATATCTCGAATTACGATATTTTTAAAGGACATTTAAATCCAGTTTATTTTTGCTTCAGCTGAATACGATGTATAAACATTAGATAAGGTTTTTTCAATCGTACTGTTAATTTCCAATTTTCCTTACATTTTATCAAATTAAATTATATTTATAAATTACGATAAATGTAAGTTACAAACTTTAGCTTAATTACAATTTTTTATTTTATTTTAATTTTAATTTTAATTTCAGTTTTAATCTTAATTTTAATTAAACTTCTTGTTATTTTGATAGTTTTTATTACTTTACCAAGAATGAAGTTGAGTATGCAGAACTTAATAAAAAATTCAGTTGGTTAGAAACTAGTATAAAAGAAGGGAAATTAAATATTCTATCATTTTAAGTAGATAAATGAAGTATGGTAAGGCGTATAGAAGAACAAGATTATACATTTTCTATTTTCGATTCTTATATTTTTTAATTTATTTTTGTTAAATACTAAAATAAGAAATCATCATGGCTGTTTAGATAAAAAAGAACTAATTATTGATCTTGTTTTATATTTTTTTATTGAAATATCATGCACAAATATATGATTTTATTGAAATAAAGCTAAATAATAAGTGTTTATACTTAAAAGAAGTAATTAATTAAATAAGTATCCACAAATCTTTCAATACTTATACTTTTTGGTTTACGTAAAAAGAAAAATTTGACCATTATTCATAAACATTAAACAATCTTCCATAATAAAATACACAAATAAAAATACTATTTCTCTAACTTTAACTTCTCTGTTACTCACATTCAACAACCGATCACCCGCCACAAAAAACAAAATTCTCGTTCTATCCCTCCCAAAATTATCTCCACCTCTCTATCAAACCCAAACTCCCATCAACGCATCAAGCCCGCGTACGAGGGCGCATAAATCCCTTCATTACTATCCCAGCGACTAGCCAATTGCAGCTGGCACTCTCGTAGCTAGGCCATCAATCGCCCGCCCGCAAATGGATTCCCAAACGCGCGGTCTGCCGTCAAAACTGGCGAGAAATTGGCGAGTGTAACTCCTCGTCCGAACGCAGTCGTCATCGACGCCCGGCTCTCGTTCGTTTGCCTGATTTATAAGAGTCGCATGGAGGCGCGTGCCAGGGCTCAGCTTAAATTATAGTTACGGCCACTTTCTTTATTTATAGCGTGCGTTTATTGTGTTTTATTGCCGGCGCGCGCTGCTTTCCGCGATTTGTGGAAGAATTACCGTCCGCTGCCGTTGTTAGTGATATTTATGTCGAAGTAAGTGAAAGAGAAGTAATTAATTGCTCGTGAATAAGTTACTGTATGAATGATCAATTTTAAAGAATTGTCGGATTAATTAGCGCTTGTTTCTTATTCTGAAACATTGCTGGTATCGCGATTGATTTATGAATCCTTGTTTTGAATAGCTGATTTATTTAGTATTGTTCAAAATTATTTAAAGAATTCTAAACTATTTTCTACTTATGGTTTGTCTTAATTTATTTTTCCTTTACATTGAATAATTAAGTAATTTACTGTCTTATGCTTTAAAATATCTTATATTTCCTATGGATTTTAAGTAATGATTGCTATACTGAAAAAATTTGATATTTATTTGAAAGAATTAAATAAAATATCAATATCAATTAATCAATCATATTTTAATTGAATCAATTAAACTTTTATAGGTTTCAAATAATTATTAAATTTTGTCAACAACGCAACAATTAAAAAATATCAATGATTCCAATGTCTCAAGAAACCATAAAAACACCATAATACATATGAAGCAGGCCTACCGTGACGATTTCCAGCATCTCCTGCCTCGAGATGTAGCCGTTGCCGTCGAGGTCGTACATGCTGAAGGCCCACTTGAGCTTCTGCTCCAGTTTGCCGCGCGAGGTGACGCTCAGGGCGCACAGGAATTCCCGGAAGTCGATCGTGCCGTCTCCATTAGCGTCGAACGTCCTAAAGACGTGCTCTGCAAACTAATACAAAACACGGATATGCAACCAGACTTTATCTAGCGTAAATTTAGGATTTATGATAATGTTGTGAAGAAAAAATGTTGGAGTAACGATGATGGAGTCGTTGTGATTTTTTTGATGAGAGTGTCTGATTGAGAGCTGCTGTACCCTCCTTCCGCCTATGAAACAGAGAGCGAGACGTCGCTTTCTTGTATAAGTGCGAGAGCCGCGGAGGCTGACTAATGCGTGAGGTGCGTTACTTGAGTTATGTATCGAACTCTCGATGTGTTGTTGTTTGTCTACTTTGTTTTCATTATTTTGTTTTGTGGATCGATGAAAAGTGGATATTGTCAAGGTTTCTCTTCAGTTTGATAAAATTACTGGAACTTAGTAAGCTCTCAATGATTGTAAACAATTTTTTTTAAAACGGTATTCATAACTAATGCTATTTTTATCGTTTTTCTGAAATTCTTAAAGATTGCAACACTGTATTTCAATTTAAAATATAATTGATTGGCTTATGAGTCAATCAAATAATTATTCTTAATTGCGAAAGATCAAACAATTCATTCGTAAAATAATTAAATGATTTTCTATAAATATATGTATTATTCGTAAATATTAATAATTTTTTAAACCTTAATAAAATTTCAATTCAAATATAATATGCAATTTGTTAGTCCAATATCCACTTTATTTTCATAAAAATGATTAACCCTTCAATTACCAATGACACTTTTACGGTACGTCGATAACAAATCTATCAAGATTGACTTCAAAATCATCTCCTAAAGAATATCATTATTTTAAAGCATCAGCGTACCTTAAAAATACCGTCAGTAATCACAGGGAACCAATAATATAATTTAAAGCAAGCTCGAGTAAAGTGTAATAACTCTGGAACAATAACTGTTATATATTGCTGTACAGTGCCAAGCTACTTAAAATGCACTTATATAGCAATAAAGTGATGATCGCGAAAGGAGGGAAGAGCAATTTTATTCCGCACCTTCTCTCACGCTTATGACGTTCTTTCAGGTAGCTCTTTACACCGAGACAATAAAGTGGATAAAAAAACGTATTACTAAAATGTTAAATAAAATAAATAAAGATAAATTTGCTTTAACAAAATATCTACTAGTTTTATGTCTTCTTTTTTTAGATTAATTCGTTATTTTGTACAAAAAATTGTAATATTATTACTTCGACTAACGTGACTATCATAACAATTTATAAGAATTTTTTTTTGTCTAACTTTCATTCGTCGACAGTACAAAAGTTTTTTGTGATTTCAAAATTTTTAGTTTGTAAAGAACTACCTCAAAGGCCACTGTGAGAGCACGTTTGACAATTCTATGCACTTCTGCGACGCAATATCATTTAACCCAATTACAGTGGGCTCTATAAAAATATCTCCTAGAATTGAATTTCCTTAATCATTTTGCAGAGGTGAGCTTAAAACTCTTGTAGAAAGAATATTTTTCTAGAAGAACAAGTGAACCAGTTTCAATAGTTAATAAATAAATTGAAATCACGTATTTTATTAAATTTAATCAAGTATAGCAATCCCCGAAGTGCATAAAAGTGAAAGTTATTAACTGCATGAAGAAGATGCATAATATTGCAACAAATTTATTTTTTTGAAACTATACCACATTTTTATGAATAATTAGTATAGTGTTATGAAAAAATATATGATATTCTATTTTCTAAACTAGCACTACAATAATTTTTATACAATAAAAATCATATTTTTATCGTAAACAAATTATTTTTTAGTTTTCATCAATATTCAATCATTAGAAATATAATACAATTTTTATTGTCTGTATTAATATGAATAATACGTAATGTTATTCATGAAAATTTAAGTTTCAAATAGTTGAAAAAATGCACTATTGAATAAAAAACTGAATTGAAATTATCTACTGGTTTGCTAAATGATCATATATAAGGTAATTTACACATTATTACAAATTGTTACAACAAATTTAAAAATATTTCGAATAGATATAAAACTCACTAATTCATTCAGCTATGTGTATCAGCATATTATTATTTTATTTTTAAATTTATTTATTCAATTATTCAGATTTATTGAAAAATTTTCTTATCACGTCGTAGAACTATATCAAAGGGATCAAACTAACTTTCACAAGTTATTCATCCGACCTGTCTAAGAGAAATGTATGTACGTGGAGGAATCTTTGCAAAAAGAAAAGGTCTTAGAGAATAAGAGAGGCGAGAAAAACACAGAAACTTGAGAAGATAGATTCTCGTGTAGTCGAAAAAAGGGAAAACAAAGAGAAAGTGAACGATGTTAGAGGACAGAAAAAGTGCGTAGAAAAGAAAGTTCCCGTTTTATCGTGCACGATGTTAGAAATTTTTTTAGGAAAAGGGATGACTTGAATAAGTTAAACGGATCGTTAATTCGTATTCGATTTCCTGCGCATAAAACAAAGTAACAGTTTTTTTTTTATCTATTGTATAAATATTTTAAATTCTAAAAGATTTTTAAGAGATTAGCTTGTAATAGTGTTTTGAAAAACATGTTAAAATTTAAATTTAAAAAAATTTCAAAAAAGTTAAAATTGCAGTATAACGACGAGAAGTATAGCGATTACATACAAGATATTATAAATAATTAATAAATAACAAAAAATTATTTGTTTATTAATTATTAAAATTAATTATTAAATTATTTAAAATTTTGTTTATTAATTATTTGTGATATTTCACAGATATTTAGTTTCTACAATGAAAAATTATTAAAAAATAGTAAATAATTTATATATAGTTTTTGTTAAGGTTCTTATTATATTGAAATTTTGAACATTCAGTAAACTTGATCAATTCTCCATATTTCAGTTGATAATAATGGCTTTATCAACATCAGATTTAAGTTTGTAAAAAAGTTGTAATATAACGATACATGTGCATGGCACACATGTATATGCCTCATGAATATCAAATTCTACTTGACTACTCATTTTCATAATGCTTACATACTCAGAAATTAACTTGACTTTGCACTTGTGACGACTTTTAACCTCAAGAGACATTAAAGGGAATTTTCAAAGTTTATTAAATAAACTTAAAGTTTTAACGTTAAAAATATACAAAACTAACTTTTTGTTAACTTTTTGTTTCTAATACATTCAAAATAAATATATATAAGTAAAATTTGAGAATTTTTATTAATTGAAATTATTTTCACTATTAAATTAGCTATTCAAATTTATAATGAAACATTATTTTTAAATGAAAGTAACATGTACAAATTATTATCTAACAAAAATCTATCTTTTCTTGATAATGCTTAAAAATCTCTCTTCTTCAAAATATGAATTAAATTTATTAATGAACTATCTTTATAAAAATTGTTAATTGTAAACAATCGTTCATGATAACGGCAAAAACTTTACTAAAAAAATTACTTTTTTTAACAATAATAAAAATAATATTATATTCAATCGGATAACTCAACTATAAAGGGGCTTTTACATTTCAAACATTTGCAAAAATGTTGAAATAATAATATAATCTTTCTTGAAGATACATATTTTACCAAAAACCAAAGAAACTTCTTAAAATAAAAATTCTTTACATTAAGCCAGCCCGAAGCCGCGTCCCTTAAAACTTTCCTCTTCTTAACTTCCAAACTCCAAGTACCGCGCTCTCAATGATGCCAAAGACCCGTGCAAATTTCGAGGCCTTCGCGCTCACGTGTACAACGACTTAGAGACCGACTCTTTTTGCCAGGAAAAAAAAAAGAAGTCGGCTAAGAGAGTAGGAAAAAAAGATCTTTAGCGGGGACTTCCGTTTAATTAACGGGGGTGGCTGGGCGTTGCGACCGCCGGTCGTTAATGATCCACGGACGACGACGACGACCTCTAGCCTACTTACGATGTATCAGCTTTCTACTCGTCCGCGAGTCGAGAGACCTCCTTTTTCACCTGCGCCCACTCGAGGGAGAAGCAACCCCATTTTCTCTTCGCACCCGAATGAGCGTTCCGCGAGATAGGAGTGCAAGAATTTAACGGCTTTTAGAGGATAAGTGAATTGGGCACGCGAGAGACTAGTTTTTTTGGGGGAAGTTCGTGAAAATCGCGTTTTTTTAAGTTTGGAATGATTATTGTCGATAATGTGGTTCTTGGTTTATTAACGATGTCATTGTGAATGATAGAATCGGAAGCGAATGAATATTTAGGATGAATATTTAGGAGAATATTTAGGATTTGAATTGTTGGATTGGAGTGATTGTTTTCAGACAGTTAAGAGAACTGTGTTTCTAAAATGTTTGCAATGCATATTCTGCAAATTTTAAGAATTGTCTATATTATCCGTGAATTTTGAAAAGAGTAGAAGATTTATCAACTATAGAAATTACATAGATTTAATTTTATGATAATTTACAAAAAAGTCGTACTTTAAAATAGGTTAGAATGTTTTTTTTTAAATAGTGTGTGATAAGAGTGAGAAGTTTCTAAAGAGGTAAGCGTCTACATGCATTTTGAAACAGTTGTACGTTGTAAATAAAATTTATACTAAAATTTAAACTTAAAGATTTATCTCTATCTTTAGAAAACACTATAAAAATTATTACTTTTGTAATTTTATAAAGATTGTTTTGGTAAATTAAACTTTTTTTATATTGAAATTCTTATTTTTATGTTTTTACTAAATCTAAGTAGCCTTTCTTACATTCGCTGCAAAAAGTTATATTCTTTAACTAAAATATTAACTAAGTTTCACAGTAAAATATATTGTACTATTACAATTACAGTTTTTTATAAATACTAATACGCAGAATAAAAATAGTTTAATTGCATCAAATATAAGAACAGTACAACGTTTCCAAAATTCATAAAAACTGTAAGCAGTTTTCAAATTATCTACGGTGTAAAAAGCTCTAACATCAATAGAAATATGAAAATGTGCCGTAAGAGCTATACTGAAGGTGAACCTATGTATAGTCATAATTTTTGCAAAGTTTTCAACAATATACACAAAGATGCAGATAAAGGAGAAAAAAGGTGTGCTATCAGATAATAGAAAGTTCAGAAAACAACGCGATGAAACGGTGCTTTACAATAATGAAAGCAGAAGCTCATAATAGTAAAAAAGGTAATAAATACACCGGTGGACAAGACACACATGGATATCTTCTTTTGTGACTAGGACAATACGAGCTTGAGCATTAGATAAAAGATAAACTGTTAAAAAATAATAAAAAAAAAAGAAATAAAGTACTATAAAATAAAAAATAATAAAGACAGAAAAATTGTGAAATTCCCCATAGTGACGCTTTTATAAATATTGTTAAAAATACTTTTGTTAAATACGTAGCTCCATGCTTATTGAGAAAGCACGTTACCTTTGTCCACGCCATACGTTCACCAATGATATTGTCAATAGGATAGGTAAGAAAGTTAGAAACATATGATATAAGTGGGATTGTTATATACTTTTCAAACTACATTTTTTGACTGTAGATGAATTCTTTTGTCTTAATTTAAATTAGTTTCATATCTTACATGTATGGCGTTGAAGATCAGAATGGATTCTCTTACCTTGGACGCGTCACCGTAAGGGAAAAAATTGCCATATATTTTCTTAAACTCTTCAACGCTCAGGTGTCCGCTCGGACAGTCTTTCAGGAAACCTTTGTACCATTCTTGAATTTCGGCGTCTGCAAAGAGAATTCAAGAGATGTGAATGCTGCACAAGTAGCAAAAGATTTGCCTTTTTATTACATACTTTTCAGAACACAAGCCACTTTGTGATTTCGATGTAATTATAAGAATTTGTTACAAAATAATAAACGCAAATGATGCTAGGATTTATTAATTTTATTACATATTTTAAAAATTTCAAACGTAAACTGTACAATTTGCATCTTAATATTTATTTATTAACAAGAGGGAGATGAACAAGTAATTAATCAAGTCAACGTATGCACAAGCTTTAAAAAGCTTTCAATAGCGTGAAGCATGCTTCCAAATTTTATAACGTTGATTATATACAAAACCACTGAAAATTTCTTTAAAATTTAAATATCTATATATTCACAATTTAGAGATTTTATTTGGAAATATCTTCAGTTTTTACTAATTAGTGACACATTAAAGAATGTTGTTAGTCAAATTAAAAAATAAATAAATAAAAGCAACTGCAGCAAAACAAGTTTAATTTCAATTCTTTTAAAATAAATAAAATATATTTATAAAATTGTAAAAAAAACAGGTTCAGTTATCAAAATTACAATAGAACATTCAAGTGACTTACGCGATTGGTTTATTGTTTTATGTCTACATAAATTAAACCAATTTGTTTTAGTTTTTATTTAATAACCTCTGTAGCTGAAAAGTATTAAGCTTATTCAATTCCCATTTTTAGTGCAATATTAAAGCAACATTATAAGTTAAATAGTTTATAGTAACAATTTATAAATTAAATAATTTTGACAAATACTTAATTGTCCATAAATATGTAAGTATAAATTAGATATTGCCACTAAGCTAAAATACAATAAAATCACAATAGTTTTCAGAATGCGTACAGAATATCATTAACGTTACTGATCTAAATAAATTTCTGAGATTTTTTATATTAGAAAACTGTTAATACGGATCGACTTTCGTCACGAATCCAATAGTAAAGTAGCGACAAGGACAGCACTCAGTTTGGCCTATGCGCTTCATACAAATTGACAAAAGATATTTAGTCCGAATAAAAGTTCTCTCTGGAGTAAACACATCGATTCTATACATGTATCGGATGCTTTCATCCGATTTCAAAGAAGAAAAGTAATTATCGAAGAATTTTTATGGGCTGCGCAAAATACGAGAGCTATCGTGAATTTGATAAAAAGCAAATTAAATTGACTAAACTTTCATAACGAAGAAATGCTTTTTATGATCAAAACCTTTGAACTAGTCTTTTACAATTAAATGAATCCTAAAAGTTTGAAAAATATCTTTAATTTGATAAAGTAAATACGTTACATTGATTTAAAATAATTTTTTACTAAGTAATAATGAAAATAAATTAAGAAAAAACGCATTTATTTAGCATGATATTTAATTTTATAATAAACCTACATTAATTATCTTTCTATAAACATACTACAATATTGATATCCAATAAATAAACGCGGAATTAAGCTTATCAGTTTATATTATAATCGGTTTAAGCTATCTGATATCCGCAAGATTATTACACAGTTCAGGCCTAAACTGATCGCGAAAATTGGATTTCAATTATGACCTAATAATTCTTGAAAATTTAACAGGTATTGACAGAAAGTGAAATTTGCAAGACAGAACTTCTGAGAAAATCAGTTATCTATTTTCAATCGTATTAATAAATATTGAAAATAATGTCTAAAATCCAAGATGATATACTTCGTTAAATAGGTTAAAAAATTATTGAATATATATACACGTTAAAATATTAAATCTACGATCTGCACTCGTTTATTACAAATATTAATGAATTTAATAAATACATCGCCGAAAAAAAGCAGACAACAAACTGATGATCGATCGAACCGCTATAAAATCCGATTAAACAGTTTCGTGTACAACAGACGAGAAGTGAGAGCAGACCGGCAGTAAATTAATTAAACTTTACGCCAAAAAGACTATGTCTCGCGCGCTTCGATCGTGATCGGAAAGCAGTCGAGTAGTTGAAAGTTGAGCAGCGATATGAACAACTTTCTTGCCGTCTTGTTACTGCTGACGTATTTGGTTATAAAGTTGTAAAATTTACATGATTTTAGTGCTAATTAATTATGTCAAGGATTTTTTATCTGCACAAAAGTTTCACGGATGAGTTTAAAAGATAGTATATAATCATATTAAATCAATACTTTTCATATAAATTTAAACTTTGGTTTTCACGATTCAAATATTATTAATATTTAATGCTCGATAAATGCATTTAAATTTACATATTTACATATCTATTTTTTTATTTTTTACATGTAGATGCTAATTAGTAAAATATAAATGCTATCCTCTTTTGTATAGGGGTTACATAAAACATACGTACAAGAGTTATTACCGATAGTTACCTTGCGGAAGCTCAAAATCATTATATGCCTTGATGGTTAATTAATTTTCTATTTACAATTATCTATTTACAAAATTGCATGTATTTAGCTCTAAAAGATTTTTTATTATTATAATATACTGCATATTAATACCATTTCTACAATACTTCATTTATTCTAAATTAAACAAACATTAACAAACACGAGGTAATAATGCTTATTAAATAAAGCACAATCAGATTTACTCTATTTATAGATAAGAATATCAGTATTACAAGTCATACTCTCAAATGGCCCAACAGATACAATTTACCACAGGAAAACAAGGAATTATAATTCATACAGTTGATAGAGTCTCAGTGCATGATTATATTTCGACAGTCAAAAGGATTACTAATCCATCAAACATCTGCTTCGTATCGCGAATTTGCTACGACTGCATTTACTTTTATGTAAATAATATTGAAACCGTAGACGTGCTATCAATGAAGAAAGTAAACATTACTTTGCATTCCTTAGAAATTCGCCTGCTTGCGACAAGATCCAAGTTTATATTCTTATCAAACGTATGTCCAAGCATACCGCATGACGCAATAATAGAGGAACTATCAAAATTGAGTATCAAGTTTACATTTCAAATGACGTTCATCAGAGCGGACAAAAATAAACCTGGTTAACATTCTTATCGCGGAATCAGAATTATCCTTTCTTGAAAAACGATCAAACTTACTGTGTTATTGCCACCTGAACAAAATACGTGTAACTCGTGATTCGTTAAATTATAAAACTATAGAAAAATTTTGTATTAAAAATATTATGGTTAAAGATATAAAGATTGACAAGCATAATCAGTTCAATATACATTGATAAAAGAGACTACAGTGTTTCAACTCCTACCAATGTAGAATGTTCAAAGAGATGAACTCTTAAGTAAGTTATCAAGGCTAAACTGCCAACTTTAATTATACACCGATATGTTCGTAGCGAAAACAAAGACAAACACAATAGACAAAATAGAAACATAATAGAATTTCCTAAAAAAAAATCTAATCTCAATGTTTAAAAAAAGAAAATACCGTTCATATAATTTACAAATGATATTGATATTGATAGTTCAGCTGTATAAACCTCAAAGGAGGTTTCAAAAAAGCTTAAATAAAAAAAAATTATTAGATGAAGTTATCGCTGTAAGAAATAATGTAAACATAAAACGATACAATCTTCTCTGTATCCCAAAAGCAAACAACCTACTTTCCTAAGAGCACGCGTTTCCCAGTAGTAAACGCCAGGCTCAGCTCAGACTACAGAAAACAACTTCCTACATATATATCCTTCGATAAACTCCCCTAAAATTCCCACAAAACTCTTAAAAAAAAAATTCTCAACAACCACGTGCAGGCAAGATTACCTGAAAACTCGGTATTCTGCTTGAGGTCCTCGAGCACCTCGGGTTTGAGCTTGCTGTTCTGTTTACCCATGGCTGCTGCCTATGGCTTCTTCCTACTTCCTGCTTGGCTGAGCCGTCCTTCCTCCTGCTCCTCGTCGGCCCTCAGCACCGCAGTCTCGTCCTGTCTCTCCCCGATGAATGAGAGAGACCTAGAGACCCGCCACCGGCCCTCGCCGGCTTTCCTTCCTCGCTCAGCGCGCCTGCACTACTCTAGGTAGGGGACGATGGTCTCCGCCTGAAGAATGAAGGGCAGAAAAATTTTTTGATGTATTGAGCTGTCTTCGGTTTTGAGTCTGTCGCGCGTCTTTTGATTTTTCTTCTGTCATTGTTATTATGCACTCTGAGCGATTAAATTTTATTTAACTTCAATTTTATTATTTATCGCCGAAGACCTTTGTTCGAAAATTTTGTATTAATATATTCGAATATTCGAATATTTTATACTAATACAAAAAAACATTGTACTTTAAAAATTTTAACCAAAAAGTAAAGATGAAAGTACAATAAAAAAATTCAATGAGAACTTAGTATCTAAATTTGTGATGTTAAAAATGTGATACAGTTATGAAAATAAACATTAACAAAAAACTTATATGTAATAAATATTCATAATGGTAATCCTAAAAGACATTAAAAAAAATATTTAATTGAATAAATAATTGCATATCTCATATGTATTATAAACATAAAAAATAAAGTTTCAATTTTCAATGTATTAAAAAATATCTGGCATTTCGAGGTTAAAATTAAAGAATAAAGGAGGGAAAAAGATAGGAACAAAGCCATTTATACCATTCATACCATTCATACCACATTCAAACTTGCACGCAATTGTCTGAAACAGAGAAAAAAGATAAAAATGAATAGACATCAGAAACAATTTAATAAATACAATTTTAGAGCATAGTGCGATTTATTTATAATAATAGTAATTAATCATCATCATCATTATCCTCATAATCACAATAATAATCGTAATAATATCAATAATATTAGTAATAATCATAATCAATAATAATAAGAATCAATAATAATAATCATCATAATAATAAAAATGACAATGTTAGGACAGTGGCCGGCAGTCGACAACCCGCCGATACCACATACAAAATACGAATTTCATTCATCTCTTTTTATATACTTCTATATATGCATAATGTAGCGTAGCCTCGCCATGTCACTCTCCCGCCTATCCCCCCTCTACTCCTTTTTTTTTCACCTCAACACATTCCTCGACTACTTTTTGATTGAGCGAACGGAATAATCATTGTAAGTACGCGATAAACGACTTAGCGAGAGAGAGAGAATGAAGGAGCGAACGCGCAGGGCTGACCGAACCGCGAGCTTGACTACTCGTTCCTCTTCCTCGAGCGGCTTGCGAGCGCGCAGAGAGAGAAAGAGAGCGATTATTTGCACGGTGATTATGCGCGCGCGCATACAAAGCGAGCTCTCAGCGCGCTCTTCTTGAGTACGCGCTGAGGAGGGGCGTAAAAATCCGAGAGAGGTGAGTAGTTCCTCTCTTTCTTCTTGCTTTCTTTCCTTTTTTTTTTTTTATTTTAACGTTTATGAGGCTGTGAAGGGAAAAATTTACGGCTGAGAAAGTGCGGGGTAAAATTTATCGATCTCGCGAGACTTTCTTCGTGGTTTTAAGAGAAGCATTTACGAGAGCGTGAGAATTTCAGTGCGACTTAAAGTCGACTTTTTTTTTAAGCAGCAGCGTCTTTGACGTCGTCCACTGAAATTCTGTTTTTCGTGATTCCGCGAAATGTTGAAATCAATTGAAGTGTAATGGAAATACGAGAAATTGCAAGCGACTCGGTTAGCCCCGGTCGGTACACATAGACTTTATGAATCTGTCGTTACAATGTATAATTTTACATAATTAACGTGTGCGTCTATATACACGGGTGTATGCGCGTATATATACATATACACCAATGGATATAATATTATGCAAGTACGAATGTATATAATGCAAGAGAGGTGTCTTATGTAGATACAGAGTTCAAATGTCAATCCGTGCAATACTTTTCTATTTTCTTTCTTTCGTCTTTTTTTTTACAGAGCACGTCGTAAGTTCAAAACAGTACGTCGCTGTTTTACAGTAAAGGTTCTTTCTACGTATCTCGTACTTAAACGCTCGAAACATTCCGGGTACAGCTTTTTTATGGACGATATTCATTCCAACGATTGCGAAGAATAATTAAAAGTTCATGCGTATGGAGATTTTTAACGTTTTGCTTTGTTTTTGTAACGTGAGTTTATAAAAGCGCGAGCCGCTCAGTGGATTGCTCGTTTATTTTTGTGCTTTTCTGCTTTGTTAACTGAGGAGGTAGAAAATTTTGATTCGATTATAAAATTTTCTACAAAATGTGTATTGCCAAGCGAGAAGCTTTTTTATAAACCTTTGAAAAATGCTGACGTTCTTAAGTTATACTTTCAAAGTTTATAAGAACAGTGATTTTTCAAGAACGCAAACATTTTTCAGTTAAGGCTCTGACTGTGTCATTACTGTTTTGTTTTCGAGTCGAGTAATACGCATATTCCAGGCTTTTAAGTACAACAAACAATAACTTGTTTTTCTCTGCCACAAATTATGTATAGATTCAGAATGTAGTCCGCGTTATTAATGACAAGTTTTTGTGAACAATTCTTTTTAACAAAAGTGACCCAATCGAAGGCTATAAAAATATACAACGGCAAAAAAGTGTTAAATTTAAGAAAGTAGACCTTATTTTTTGCTTCGGTGATACTAGGCATCGCTTCATATATTGATAAAGTTTCTAATAAATGCATTAAGCATAATGCAACGTGAATAATTTAACGAAGAAGATCAAATTATTTCAATACAGGCAGTATATAGTTGTAAAATTATATATCAATTAATTATTAAGGAAATAATTGTCGCAAATATTTCTTGTTGGATCGTAATATGTTACGGTAAATATTCTTTAAAATATCGAAAAATTATGTCGTCGCTCAAAACTTATAATCTCTTTTAATAATGCTTCATTCCTTTTTCACTAATACGGTCAACTTCAAAAATGTAAATTTAAAATTAATTAATACAAATCTTAAGTCTAAAAAGAACTTAAAATTAATAAACAACAAAACATAAAAAGACAGACCAAACCAAATCGCATTCACCGATAAACCATTATTACCACGCGGCTTTACAAAGAGTACATATTTCCTCGCGCCTGCGCACAAATAATCGCAAGTGCGGTTGTAACGGCTCCGAGCTGCTCACTCACATGAACACACATAGACAGACAACAATCGCTTCTCACCCATCGTCGCGATTGCGGTCACGTAAGGATGGCTAATTAGGACTGAGCGCCGGATCGCGCTGCCAAGTACGAGTACCAATCGCTGACGCTGCTTCCAACACGGCGAGACTGTGCTCCGACGTTCTATATAAGCAATCGGGTAATTTTTTTTCACTTTATTTGGAAGCCTTTTTCGTGCTATTTGCTCGCGCTCCAGAAAGGATTCTTAACGAATTTTCCGGGAAATAAAGAGGGTTTTACGTGACTTTCCAGTTTTAATTTAGTGACTGTTGTCTGTCTCTGATTAATGTTTATCAACAGAAGGTAGATTAATTGTAAATTATTATTGAACTACCATTAATTATTTGCCGTAATTAGCTGAATTATCAGTTTGACGATGCGTAATGAGTCCGTAATTGCTGCGCAAACGTTTGCAGCGCATTTACAACTGATATCGAAGCTTTTATTTGAACAATACTTAACGTTTATCGAGTGGCAAACGCGTTCACGTGAAGATTCGACTTCATTTAACTTTTTTCCGGAAATGTATTATGGACATTTCGCCTAACCAAGATGCGACACGTGGAATGTATCGGTTTTCACATAAAAACTATTAAATGGTAAGAAAATTTTAAAAATATAATAAACTTAAAGCTATGTATTGTATATGACTAAATGTTGCCAAATAAGTAGAATTTTTCGAAAAATCTATAATGCATTGACTTAATAACACATACAAAAATTTTTGGAATGCAGAATTTGAATATCAAATGAACAACTTATTAAATCCACCTCAGCTTGAATACTTATTTAAAATTCATACTCATTAAAAGTTTTAAGTAATAATTCATTAAAAACATTCATAATTTTATATAGCATTTAAATTTTTCCTAATAAAATTTGTCCCTTACATAGAGCATAGAGTATTTAATAGAAAACTCAACAAAATACAAACTTTTACAACATAACTTTTAATGGAGCAGATTAAATTATACTACTTTCTCACATTAAATAAAGATTGATAATTTATTGTTTAAAACCTAATAAAACTTTTGAAAAATATTAGTAAAATTTTCCGTTCAAAAATGAGCTGTACCGTATCGTCAAACTAAGTTTTGATGTTAATAATGTTTTCTCTTGCTCGCTCGGTCGTCGCCTCAACTTTTATCCTCAAATCTTGAGACGTTCTCTCATAAGATTTGCAGAATCGAGAAGCGTACAGTGCAAGTTTTTATACATACAGATGAAAGCGAATGAAAAGATTTTGCGCCGGTCTTTTATTCAATGCACGTATTTCGTTCCACTTTTGGATCTTTTTCATGCCGAGAGCTACACGTTTTTGAAAACGATTTTGTTGTAAATTTTATCTACTTGTTATGATCTCTAATTATATAATATCAAAAAATTAATCTCTTATGCAATCTCAAAATTTTCGTTATTTATTTTTTTGTAATTTATTTATAGGATTTACCAATTAAATTAATAATATTAAACTAGAACATTTTTATGAGTAGACAAAATCAGAAAATTATCCGAGTCAAACATTCAATCTTCTCTCTATTTTCTAATCACGTTATAACTTGGATAACTTATACTTTTCCACATAAACTAAATCCACGTCATTTCACAACAACCAAAACTTTTTCAAAACAAAACCCGAAAAATAAAATCAAACCTTTTTAATATTCCTGGCTGCAGCCAACATTTGTCACTATCCTTAGTCCAACACAAGTCAAAGAAAAAAACTCACCTCGCAACACACAACAAAACGAAAATCACCTCCTCTGCACCCCAACTTCTGTCCAACTTTCCAACTCATACGCACACCCACACACTATCTAACGCGACGAAAATTAATCACGAACTTTGGATCGAGCTGCTGCTGCTGCTGCTGCTGTGGCTGCCGCACGCACGCGCGAAAAAAGGCGCTTAATTAAGAGCCGGGGCGCGTCCGACGTGCGCGCGTGATGTCCGTGGCGGCGCGTTAAAACAGAGAGCCGCGCGACCTCTCCCGCTATTTTATCATCGTTACACTCAGCCCGGCACGCTAATTACTTATTATCTCTTTCGGCTGCGTAGTTTATTTTTTGCATTTCCTTCCGGCCTCCGTTATCGGGCTTGTTTAGTCCTTCTCGTTTTTACAATTGCTTTATCAAGCCAAGGCGGGGGAGTATCAGATTTCTCAAGAGTGCGCGAAATGCTTTGATCGATCGCTCGCCTCGTCGCTCCTTTGTTTTATTTGGCTTTGGTCAATTAAGCCGATTGTTGTGTATAGTCTAATTTTATTTTTCCTCCGTTTCAATTATGCTGATTAAGAGCAATTTAATTCGATTTGGTTAGTTCCTCCCTTCTAAGGTGAAATTAAGCGATTGAATGTTTCATTGCGTTTTGGATGATTGAGAAGTAATTTATTTATGACGGAACTCGAGTAGAGCTTAAGTACTAGGCGAACGAAAGGGCGATTAGTGGAAGAAACGAAAATGGCAAATCAATTGCAGTCGTTTTTGTTTTTTTTTTTATCAATATGCAACATTTATTATATTTTCACGCAAAGATCAGCGAAGTTTGCGCGTTAATGTACGAATTATTAATTATTTCTTTCTTCTTATCAACAATTACATTGTAAGCTAAGAGCTAGAATGTTATTTATTTTATATTTATATGTATATATATATATAAATATAT
>UELX01002217.1:0-33254 GCA_900480035.1 Eupelmus urozonus
TTTGATCAAAAGCGGGGGACTTTTTCCCTCATTTCTATGGAGATACTGACATCTCGAATCCCGGCCCTTTAAGGGTTAAAATCAAACGATTTATTCTTTAAGACTGATGCAAAATATATTTGCATACAGGTACTAGACAGAAATGCAGAAAAACTGGCTGAAGCGCGTTTCCAGGGGCCCGTGGCCGGTTCAGTCTGGCTACGTTGGCTGGGCGGTCCAGCTGGCGAAGACGCAACCGACACAATCGTCCAGGCCAATCTTCAGCATACCGGCGATCAGAAATCCCAGCAGGACTACTTCACCGAGCACCGCTGGAAAATCTACGTCACCGATATTTTCGATACTGGAAAAGGTATGAAGATAATGCCGGCTACTTTCTTCATATTGCACCATACACTTAGACTGTATATTACAAAATAGTCTTGGAATCTCGTCGTTATACTCTATTAAAATAACTCTCCATCCATACAGAACGAACCTCGTGCAACATCCTGCAGTCGGTGTTCGATCCGGACAACGCGGGACCAGGCAAATCTATCGGTGACATCGACGCGCGTCTCGGCAAGGTGCGCGTCGCTTCGCAGTCTAGCTCCGTCTTCAAGAGTTCCTACCGCGATCCCGAGCTTGCTCTCTTGCCGACGGATTTATTAGGGCCAAGGCGGGTTCTTTATCTTGTTATCTTTCATCCGACCCATGAGGATTTGTTCCTCGCCTGTGCCAAGATTAAGCCGCGACGTGCCGTCACGGCTAAGTAAGTGTGAAAAGTTTTTATTATGTGTTGTGTAGTGAAATATAGAATTATAGATGCAACTTTGGTGAAAAATATATTTTGTACTTTATGCATACAATTTTTGCGTTATTTATGTGCGGTTAGTTAAGAAATATACAAACAAAAAAGTAACTACAAATTTCTCACCGCTGTAATTTAGTAACTAATACAGTTCTAACTTTTCGTTCATAATCAAATTGCAGAGCAATCGTGAATTCTCGAGGCATCAAAGGAGAAGTAACCCTAATCCAGGAGACTCCGTTTGATCCCACCTGGGTTAACGTTTCCTTGTCACCCATCAATGATCTTGAGACAAGGCTCCGTTATGAGACAAAAGTCGCGTCTTATAGAATTCATGAACTACCGAGGGAACCTGACAAGCTGCTGCAAGATATCAATGAACCCTGTTTGTCAACCAAGAGCATGTATGATCCGCTGAATACACACGAGAAGGAAGTTCCACCAGCAGGTAAAATCTTCTTAGTTGTTGTAAAAAAAATAAGCAAAGTAAATAATAGCTTATTCTTTATCCATAACTTAGTCAGTTGTGTAATGAAAATACACAAAGTAAAATAAATAATTTGGTAACAATTCTACCATATTTTAGTGTTATACTATAAATTTAGATAATGTAATGCAGGATATATATTATTGAGTAATAATATTTTTATGTTTGGTTCAGGATTGGGTACACAAGATCAGTATCCGATTGGAGATCTATCAGGCAAGCTCCAAGGACGCAAAGAAGGATCTCACCATCTAGATATTCTTCCTGGTAGCGCTAAACTCAGTGGATTATATTGGGATGCTTACCTGCCGCTCTCAGGAATAAATAGCGTTGTGCATAGATCTCTTGTTATTCACAAGTAAGTTTTATTTATTTAAGTATTTATTTTTCTTTAATATGTATTGCTTCTGTTCAATCATTAATTCAGTCCTCAATTCAATTATTACAATAATGAAGATTAATTACAAATTTAAAGAAGAAATTATGAACTATACATGATATTTTATTTCCGTATAATGTAAGCTTGTTTAAAGAACTACTTGGATCATTATATTATTTTTGCCTTTCATGATCTACATTCAAACACCGGAAATCATAACTAGTCATAAAAACTTTCACAAAACTGTATAATGTTTTTCATAAATTTTTCATCTAGATACAATGAGACCGACGACAAGATTAGCTTGATTCCATGGGTTTGCGGAACTTTCGCTATGCAACTGCCACACAATGCAGGTCAAATGCCGATGTTCACAGCCGAAGTGTTTTTCCGCTATCCCATTGTAGGCAGAATAGTTTTCCGTCAACCTAGGAACGAACCCGAAATGGACACAACAATTATTGTGGAGCAATTGATACACGCTGATGGTAGTGCTTTGAATGACTCTATGGAACACAGGTTGAGTATAAAATATAATAAGTACTTGCAAAAAGAAAAATAGGGTATCATTGTTCATATCAATTATTTACTAATTCTATGCTGTTACTGTATCAGGTGGGCAATTCACGATAACCCACCCGGTAAAGACTATTATAACTGGACAGCAAGATGTTTAAGCGCGGGCGCTGTATATAATCCTCACAAAGTTAGTATCTACCAGATAATGTGGTCCTTTATATTAATTCAAGATTTACATCATCTAAAAACCATTCTGACAAGAAGATTAAAATTTATATTTTACAATACGCTTTTCAGATCGAATGGGATCGTGAGCATCCCGAGCAATGTTCAGGAAATGCTGCAGCATTTTGTCGCATAGGTGACTTCACTAGGCACGGGACGCTCAACATCGCAGGTCGAAAAGCTGACGGATCCCGATTATCACGTAAACTTTTTACCGATCCTCTGTTGCCTTTAGCAGGAGCGACCAGCATCCTCGGAAAAAGTGTCGTTATTTATGACGATCATGGACCCAAAGCTAGAGGCGAACGACTCGCTTGCTCTTTGTAAGTAATTTTAAAGCTTTCTGGCTTGTGAGACATTTAAATAGATCTTGATGAAAGACAAAATTATACTATTATAATTGTATATTGCATAAGTTGAATGTCTTGTTTCGTGTTGCGAATGCATACAGAATCACCGGAATGTACAGAAGGAAGGCGGTAGCTAAAGATTGGTTTGGCAACGGCGAAGAGGTGACGATAGGTGGCAAGTTGGAGTTCATCCAAGAAAGCCCTTACGATGTCACCGACGTCGAAGTCAATCTAGAAGGCTTGAATGGCAAAATGAGCGGATACCACGTCCATATGGTAGCGTGACTCACCTTTTTACATGATTACGCAATTTTAACTTTGTCAAATTATGAAGACGCTTTCCAATGTTTTTGGATACTAATTCATTACAGATATTAAAGAGTTTCTATTCGATTCTTCAATTTTATTAACTTTCTCTTTAATAATCAAAGAACTAGCAAAGTACAAAAGACAAAATGCCATCTATTCCGAATTAACAATTCCAATAACCAACAATTTCTCTGTCTTATCCATCACCAAGACACCGGTAGAGATCGACCTGGAATTCCCATGCGAGGGCACGACACTCTACGACCACTGGAACCCTCTGGGGGTAAACGCAAGTGCAACTCCACCACCGGCAGCTGGTACCAGCGACCAGTACGAGATGGGTGACCTGAGCGGGAAATTCGGGACCCTGGATGGCCGTCGACGATACCTCGCTGTCTACAATGATACGCAACTGCCACTATTCGGGCCGAGGAGTATACTCGGGCGTAGCATCGTCGTGCATAAGAAGGAGCGGAATGCTAGGTAATGGAATGGATTGAGCTTTTGGGTACTATGTGTTTTTTCGGTTGGATTGTGGTTGCCGAGTTGTTGATGCTTTGGGAGCATAGTGAAAACAAAATTACTGTAGTTGAAATATAATTTAGATATTACTAATTATCTGTTATTAATTCTTGTTCCGTATAAGATTCTCAAAACAAGTTTTTATAAAGCAAGTAACTTTCTATTTTACTTTCTTTTATAAAACGATGTACTTTTCTAATCATGCGAGTTTGTTTCGATTTGAGTTATTTTTATTAGTTTGATTATTTACTACTTAATATTAAAATTTCCAAGTTAAATACCTTAAGCACAAAACGGCATAATTTATACGTATAATGATGCTTAAATCTCAAAAAATAATAAAAATTAAAAGAAAAAGAAAAAAAATAGTTTTGAACCTTTCAATTTATTTGAGAGAATTTTTATACAATTGTTTATAGATGGGCCTGCACAACAATTGAACGAGGATATGCTCCTTCAGAAGCTAGAGAGTTAAGAGCTATTGCATCTTTTCACCATCCTTATGGTTTTGCTTATGGATACATTAGAATGGTAAACAATTTTTATTTTAATAAAAATTACAATACCTCTAATCAAAAATTAATACTGTAGCATTTTTTCGTAATTAGCGTAATGACAAAAACACAATAACAATATTTGGATAATCCTCAGAAATATGTTTTTCTTATTTCTTCTAGACTCAACTTATTTACAATGACGGTAGCCAGAGCGACACTATAATTGAAGTAAATTTGCGACATCCAGGAAAACATGATCGCAATGTTGTAAGTATATATTTTTAAAAAAATTAATATATTCTTAATTCGCTCTATAGTAGCAAAATCTGTTTGCTTATACATATTAATCTTTGTTACAGACCAGAAATCATAATTGGGCGATTTACGTAAATCCCGTAGGCGTTGACGCTTCGGTGAAAACAAAAGATACCCGTTGCGTTGCCGGAGGCTATAGGTGGAATCCCTACTTTACGCAGCTGGCCGACCCTCTTAATGTAATAATTTATAATCAAATTTTATCTTATAATTTTATAATTTTATTCGAACCATTAGAATTCCATTAGGTTTTTTTTTCTTTTTTTTTTGCTGAGCTAGCACTTTTTAGCATTTTTTTATAACTTTGTTATAAAATTTGCTTTAATACGGTTTTACTTAAAAAAATCGAAATGGTCACTATCTTACGTTTCCAATCAATTGAACCTAAATCAGTGCTATAATGAATCACCTTCAAATACTAATCAATCATCATTACCCTTTTCGTAAAGCCTTAAATTAACTGTCAGGAAAAAGATTTGAAGAAATGTAGTATAGAGATTATGCTATGTTAACATGAAATACTCAAAATAATGCAAAATAATAATTTCAAAAAATCAAAAAAAAAAAATCTATTTTTTCTCATTATTAATTCTATTTTTTATAATTTTTTCTTTATTAATCATTTATCTAAAAATGCAGCATTAAAATTGCATTATTAATAATGGAAAAAATTCTTTTATTAAAACATGGCTTTTATATGGCATACTCGTACATTGACCACTGTTCTGGAACCACGATATCCTCCAAACAATTTTTCTATTTCATTGAGAACCCCAGCTGAGCATACCTAAATCTTAAACCAACACAATCCCTTTAAACTTTCTCCCAAATATACATTCCACTGACATTTTCGACCTAGTCCCAACCCTCATAAATTCATCGACTAAACCTTACTCCAACCATCGCAGGAGGACCTATACAGGCAGGAATGCGGCCCGGATCTCCCCTTACGCTGCGACGTGGGCGACATTTCAGCCCGTCTCGGGCCGATCGACATCGGCCTGGAACGTCGCGTTTTCGCCGACACGAACTTCCCGCTCGAAGGCACGGTCACTGCACTCGGCAAATCCATCGTCATTCTAGACAAAGAGTTCGGTAGCCAGCGCTTCGCCTGCGCCAACATCGAGCCCGATAATGACATCGTCAAATACGCCAACATCAGAAAGCCGCCGAGATTCGTCGCGTAAGTTGGTTTTATATATCTAGTTACGTAACGATAGTGGCTGACCTTGCTAGATAATACTTGCGGCCTTGAACTACTGTAGCGCTCGCGATGCGCGATTGCATTGAAAACAGTGCTGCGGTGAGGTTGCGGTTGGATATTGAAGCGACGCTCTTTTTTCAGGGCGCAATTTTTAGAGGATGTGAGACAGGTGATGGGTATACCGGAGTGGATGTTGTCGATCGATAGCAGGAAGACGAAAATTTTGCACAACGGCGGCTGTATCCAGTTTTTGATGCACTTCAAAGGTAAATAGCAAATTTCTTAGGAGAAGATAAACTCGCACTCGTATAGTGAGCTTTTTTTCATGTTTAATTTTGTTTTTTAAAGGACCAATCGCCAATAAACTCGAGCAAGACTTTAGCAAACTGATGTCCACGGGTAAGCTCGAGGCGCCGAGTTTAGCCATTCCTGGTTACGTGCAAAGCAAACGCAAAAGTACTTTGGGCCATCGTCAGTGCGGATCTCGTGATCCAAATGAGAAAAGTATGTACAAGCTTTACTGATATATCATTTAATTAATATAAATGACTCGTGTGTAATTAAGTAGAGCTTGTTAGTAAAGAGTTTTCATTAAATTGAAATTGAATAATGTTTGCAAAAATCATTAATTCAAAGTCTAATTGTATTATGTGTTGATTGATTTTTTTTTAAATTTGTTTTTTCAGAATCTACTAGGAATTCGCCATTTTATTATGGATCAAGTGCAACACGAATAATTTCAAGTTTGCTGCCTGTTTGGAATTTCCTGTTTATATGGAAATTAGCGATATAGAAATGTAAATTATTACTTTTTTGTATTAAATGTAATCTATTGTTCTTAATACTTATGCAGATATACGTTTGTTGATAAAACTGATTGATATTTCAGTTGAAAGTCTGACTATACGAGCAACTATTCTTAATTAGAAGTTATTTTTACTAATTTAATAAGATTTAGTAATGTATAATTTTTGTAAAATATAAGAATTTTGTATAAAAATTTTGTGAATTATTTTTGTATAAAAAATTTGTAAGATTTTCGAATTAAATTGAACTTAGTCGTCAAAGTATATGAATTTATTTAAGTCTAATTAATGCTATTTTATTATCAATAAAATATATTTATTGTAAATGAATAAAAGCCCAATATTTAATTACAATTTCTAAAGTACAAAGTACTTATTTTATTTGACTTTCATTATAAAATGACCGATATTGGAACGTTCGGCACAAATTTTATCTTTTTTAAATAAATAAATAGTAATTTTCTAACTTTCACGAATGTCACCTTTTTATAACAAGTGAACGCATGAAATGTTCGTTCCAGTAAATTCATACTCTTATGATAGCGATAAAATTATAGGTTCTAAACACACTGACGGTGCTTTAAGTAATGCGGAGAAGTGAGTGTAACACTGAAGTCCATATGTATACTTGGCCTTCGCTCGCTGTAGGAATTAGTCACATGTAGCCAGGAACTAGCAGTCATTAGTGTACTCTTTGAAAAATGGCACAATATTCACAGCGTAAAACGTAAAATATATTCTAAAATCATTAGTTCACCAAACGCTAGCAAGAAACTGCGCAATACGAAAACATTACTCGGCAAAACCAAAAATCAGAAACGTAACGAATTCTCACAAACTCGGACACTCCAGGAATCAACATTACAACCAAAAAAAAAGAGAAAATCACCCAACTCAGCAGGATACAGCCGAAAACCCGACCCCACCGAACCCAGCTGGTATGGGAGAATTACTTCAACGTGTCAGCAGCCTAGACATTGTAAGCGAATGCCTCACGTCCCCCACTCGTCGTCACAGTCCGTCAATGAACTTGTACATCAGAGTGAGGGAAAATCGAGGTATATACGCATCTGGAAAGTGTACAACGGAGTCCCGGGATGAGGCAAGCGTAAGCACCGCTGAGATCCCTTCTCTCACGGTCAGGTATAATTATTTCCAGCGCAGGCTAGCGGTGCATTCGGTCGCATTTTTCGTTTGGAGTCACTTCGTAGAGTTGGTTTGTGCTGGCACGAGGTGCGTAGATGCTGGCATCGAGATCTAAGTCTGATTTTTATTTTACTAGTGTGTATATAGTTGATAAGCGTTTAGAAATAGAAGAGGAAACGGTTGGATAATTGTAGGTTTGAATTAGTGGGGGGAAACTGTGAGTCTTGCGACGAATAGACTGAAATTTGGATAATTTGGAGAACAATTGAATTTTGATTATTGAAGGTAAGTGTTTTTCTAGTTTATTCTTATTTCTAAAAGCTTGGTCTAATTCAAGAGTAGCTTCATCTTCACCTCTTTTGACTTCTCTTTTCATTAAAATAATAGTGAAACTGTCTTTTAATATAAAGGAAATCAACAAATTTTAATCATTTACCAAGATTTGATTTTATGCTTGATAGCAATAAATTCTTTTTTGATCTATGCGAACCAAGTTCTTAAATATTTACATATTACTAGGTGACTTAGTAGTAACTGGGCATTAATGATTCCTCGGGTAATTAGACTACTAAACAAAATATCACTGGTTGAATCTGCTTAAAAATACAATTGACATTAAAATATATTAGTACTTGAAATTCTAATAATTTTAATTTTTTAATTTAAACAGTATGTTTTATATACTGCCGAATCTACGAACTTGTGATTTTTTTTCATTAATGTGGATAATTACAGACTTTTGGTTTTGAATATTTTTTATGACTGGCCGGTCATAAAGTCTGGTGCACAGTTGGTCGGACGACTGCATTTGGAAATATGGAAAACTTTCAGAATCGTTTAATATTTAGAAACTCGGTTTCATAATAATTAAAATGTCTATAATACAGATTTCCGAAGTAACACATACTTTCTCTAAACGAAAATTATCATTTTTTTCTTTTCTTAATTACTCGTTTCATGAGGTAGGGTGTTCACGAAAATTTTTATATCGATTTGTTTGTTTGATTATATTAATTAATTTTATACGTTAAAAATAATGTTTTTTAAACAGTTTTCTCGTTGCTCTTTAAAAAATAAAAGTTCCTTGAAATATATCGAAAGTAACTTAATTTCGATCATTCTTAAATTTTGAGAGCACATATTCTCCATTTTCTACTAACAGGGAAGGGCTAGAGAGCTCAGGAAACGGATTTCCCATACCGAGTACAGTTTTATCAAATAGACCCGTTTCGGAGATACTAACTATCTAATCTCGACTATTTTCTGAAATATTTTCTGAAATATTATCTCGTTTATCGATCTTCTAATTCTAAATATTTGAGTTATACAAACTGAAAAAGAAACCGATAAAATTAAACAATTTATAACTTTCAATAAGATCAATATTTTTAAATAAATTATAACATTAATTAAAGCTTTATTCAGATAGTTTTATTAGATTTTTTCACTGGTTTTTTAAAAGTCTAGTACCCATTTGGAACGTGTTAATGAATAGAAGAAACATCATTTTTTACGCTATAATACGTTATGATACGTTAATATGCGTTAAAAAAAGGGTTTGTTTCGTGGAACCATGGGTATTAAACTACATTTTTAGGGGTAATAAATCAAAAGAGACGTTAAAATTCTTCGCGAAGCTAATAGTACATTGAGATACTAGTGCGAGAAAGTCATTTTAGCTTCGCGCAGACGCTTGCGACAAACCAAGGCGTGGGCGAAAAGAACACACGAGGTTGAAATCACCTTCTTGCTCATGTATCGAACCGTTTTTTTTTTTTATACAACGGTTACAAAGCGAGATTTAGCATGCACTTTTTTATTTGAGCGTGCGCAAAATCGAGCTTTGAGCACGAATTGTTAAAAAGAAAGTACATTTAGATATTAGTTTCAAATTACTAATTTTAAGAATAGTCAGCTACTTTGATTACGACTCCAAATACGTTAGCAGGTCCTTCCACGCCTTCGTTGCAAGAAATATATTGTGTAATAAGGGAAGAAAGGGTGTTTCAGAGTTGTGATGTTGAACATCTACTGTGAAAAATTCATTCTCCCTTTTTCTGAAACAATTGTATGTACCTATTATTAGTTTTTTTTACTAGTATCAAAATTTACTATTTTCGAAAACTCAGACCCTTCGTTGTCAGTGAAATTAGAAAATTATAATTTTGCGATTTTAACCACATTTTCTAAGTCAAAAAAATATAAGAAAATATATTTTTGTACGATCAATTTAAAATTATAGAAGAAAAGTTAGTGTAATAACACGTGGTACACTTTTCCCTATACTTTATCGGTTATACACTAGAAGGTTTAAATTGTCATTATTTCAGTAGCTCTGTAATAAATTTCTGATTAAGATTGCAGATCAGAACTAAAATCAGATAATTGTAATAACCGTATCAATAATCAGATAATCATTATAACCGCGTGGATCACACTTACATGATTTTTTCTCATTTTCTTTTATTCAACACATTATTTAAACCATTTTTGGCTACAAAAAACATAATTGAAATATCATTAGTCTTTTAATTATTATTTAAAAAAGATATCGTACCATACATGTTGATATAATTTCGTAGATTTCAATAAGAGAATCATAATATCACTTAGAAGTAAAACGGGTTCTCAGCTGATCTTCAATTTTTGCAAATCATCATGATTAGTGAAACAAAGATAATTATATACAATGTCTATAAGAAGCAAGAAAGACTAAGAAAACTATTAAACTTTGTTTCGCAAATAAACTTTGTTTCGTAATGAGCCAACTAAAAAATTAAGATAATAACATTTGTAATATTAATAACAATAATTTGCTAAACTTTAACATAAAAACTAAAAAAACTAGAAATAATTAATTTTTCATAAAAATCATCAATGCTGACCAAAAATGGAAATTTAACAAATTATAAATTAAATAATAAAATGTTGCAATTTTAAGTTATGAATTTAATAGAATAATATTTAAGGTAGTTGTGTTATCGTTTATAGTTTATTAGTATAACCATTTATATACTTATATATGTATATTATAATATGTATATTTTTGAAGGGTACATCTCAAAATCGAAATGGTAAATCAGTTTGAAATTTTGTAAGAATATTTTTGAATATATAAGATAATTTTGCACAATAGAGTTTTATTAAATTTCTCGAATAACAAATTATATGCTACAGCACAAGGATCTTAATTATTGTTTCTGGCGAGAGACCTTTTATTGCCTTTGATGTCTTTTGATACTCTAATATTAATTAAATAATACAAATTTGTAACTAAAGAATTTATATATTTATATATTTTCTTTTTTTAGCATAAAAAATATATCCTGGTATGCCTATCATACATCTTATATTATCTCCTAAAAGATATCTCAATAGTTTAATTCTTTGATAAAAGTAGGATTTTCGTGGGAAAAAGAAAATCTAAGCGAGTCTCTGGAAGGCTGGATCCACACACCCCACAAACATTTGAGCGTGCCAGTTTACAGTGAGCCATTATCCACTATCCACCGTTACTGTATCTGTCATCTCTTTAAGGCGTGTCACTGCTGCCTGAGATTTGGAAACCAGAAGGGCAACCGGACCAAAATCAATTCTATTTGCTGTTGTCTGTGTGTGTTCTTCGCATTAACAAAGAATTAAGGTACATCTATCTTTTATTTTTATCTAAGACTGGATTATTCGGCTTTGTTAATAAAAAATATGAGTTGAATTTTCTTTAAGAGAAAACTTTTCGGACTATTAACCATTGTCAATATACCAAACCAATGTTTGTGCATGACATTTAAGTATTGTGTTTATAGTATTTGTATGGTCATCTTTGGAAAATATTAGGGTAGCTTAATTACCAAAAGAAAAGAAAATCATTTTAAAAATCAGATTTTTCGAATGTATTAGTACAGAGACATTAAGCGTCATGAGTTTTTATTTAATATATTTTTACATTTTTTATAGTTCTGCTAAATAATTTTTTTAATTTGGGGTGGCAAAAGTGTGAAAAAGTGATTTAACGTTAACATTTAAAGTTATTAAAAATAATTTTGGTTTTTATAATGATTTATGAAATCATTAATAAAAGCGCTTATTCATCTTAAGATTTGTTAGCGTTTTACTATCTTTTACATTATTATTCTTCTTTCTACGTTATTACTTTTTTGTTATTGATATTATTATATTGCTACTGTTACGTAGATGAACAAGATGAAAATGAGTTCACACCCTAGAATAAAAGAAGTTTGACAATATTTTCTATATATTCTTATTAAATTTGCAAAACAATTCATTTTTTTTCGTTCGAATTTTTTTTTATATTATTGTTTAATTTACGTTTAATTTTCTATTTTCTCTTTTTGTAATTAATAATAAACAATTTTAATATTTTTCTTAAAGCTAATAAGTAAAATAGTAGGCGTTCTTTAAATAAAGTATAAATCTAATTTTAGTTATTTATTATACATTTTCAAGGCCTCTTATTTCTAATTATTCTTTTTATAAAATTTCAACATTTTGTCTTTTTAAAATCTTTAGTAGATAATTATTTTTGTTTTCTAGCTTAGAAGTACAGCGTTGAAGATGACATCAGCTAAAAGTCACATTGATAATGGTAAGATATATGAGTCAGAATGATTTCAAAAAGTTTATTTTACTAACTATGCATAAGAATGCTTTTTTTATTTACATTACAAGTTATAATATTTATTAGTTTTACTACCTATTTATTGTAACTTACAGTACCGAAAACAGTTAATAAAATAAATAAAATAATGATTATGATACCTAATATGTAGAAATCCTAATATATAGATAATTCGAGAAAACAACTGAACTTCACAACAAAGTGATGAATTTATTTGTTTCATTGTAGTAATAAATAAGGAACTCAGATGTTTGAGTAATGTTGAAACCTTAATTATTTTAATATACTCAAAAACAAAAATTCTAAAAAAAAGATTTCCTACTTAAAATGTGAAGCATCAAATTTAGAAGACGTTTAAATAAAATGTCAATTTCAAAATAGTCAAAGTTTTTTAATTTGATTTAAGTTATTGTAATTAAAGTTGTAAAAAATATAATAAGAATAATATACATTCACTTCTTGAATGTCAAGACGAAATCTAGAAACTAAAATTTTTGTTGGCATAAATTTGACTCTAAACTCAAAAGTATGAGATCTGGAGGTAAAGTTTAAAATGTAGATTTAATCCCGAAAGTAGCTGTATAAATTAAAATGTAGCTTTTTAACTTTTACAAAGATTAACATGTAGGTTTTAAACTTTATAACGTGTAAGAATTTCTGAAGATTAATTTTGTGTTTTTAAACTTTTGAAAAACATTAAAATGGAAGTTTTTAATGTTATAACCTGTAGGAACTCGGTCAATATTTTGAATTTTGTTTAAGTTTATGATTTTAAACTTTTTATAAAGATTAAATTGAACCTATTAATCTAAAAATTTTGCCAAACTGTTTTAATATTCAAAGATACTCTAATCTTTTAATAATGTTGCACTAATGATTTCACAATTAATATTGAGGTATCACTTTCACTGTAACAATATTGTTCCACTATTGCAATAATTATTTGTCTAAGTAATATTTTAGAAATATTACAGCAACATAACTGTAACCAAATCATAAAAGTATATAACGTAAACACTGTAATAATATTGCTATAATGCTAATAAAATATTGCAATAATATTATTGAAACAAAAATGTGGCAAAATGGCATTAATGTTTCAGTAATATTTCAGAGGTATTATACAAAATACTGTCTGCATATTATGCCAATATTGATACAATATTAAGTAAATACTGCATACAAATATTTATTTATATTCGTAATATGTTAATTTAATTTTGAGTTCGGTTCGAACCGTTCTAAGCGTAGGACGTGTTT
Source organism: Eupelmus urozonus (assembly GCA_900480035.1). Taxonomy (NCBI): domain Eukaryota; kingdom Metazoa; phylum Arthropoda; class Insecta; order Hymenoptera; family Eupelmidae; genus Eupelmus; species Eupelmus urozonus. Next base: position 13,446 of record UELX01002217.1, read on the forward strand.
ACTAGCACGGTGTCCCGAATGAAATATTCACTGAATAGTTTGTGCGAACTATAGGTATTTCTTGCGCATGGTGAATCTAAGTGATGAGTTAAAAATTTCTCGCGAAAAAAAGGTACACGAGAACTGGTGCTGTATTGCTACGTTGAGTGCAGAGCATGCATGGAGCTCCAAAACCAAACAATGAATCAAGAATCACTGACACCAAATAGAAGCTACTCTTACTCAAGGATGGTTCAGCATAGTGCATGTTCTGCCAAAGAGCAAGTAATCGTACTAGATTCAATTGAGGGACACTCCGGTCGTGAATACGCGTGTGCTCTAGAAAAAGGAATTAGTCCGCAAAATAAAATTTCCATAACTCGTGTCTCTCATGGAAGAATTTTGTCTACCTAAATAGTAAAGAAATTGTTGATAAGTTAATGGAAAGCGAATTCAAAGTAAACATCGGTACAGTATCGGTATCAATTCGGCCTCTCATTTCTAAGGCAAAGAGAATCATAATTTCTAATGTGCAAACTTGTATTTCAAACGCAATGACTCAAGATGAACTTAAGAAGTTAAATATTTCTCCAGTATCTCAAATAACTATCGTTAAAGTCGTAATGAACGATCCAGGATTTTCTCATATTGCAAATTTCTGCAGACAAATGTATATAAAAGCAGAAGACATAGCTAAACTACCAAAGAATTGAAATAAATTTTGATCACGCCAAATACTGGATAAACTTTTTAGCTAAAAAATTAACATGTTTCATCTGTAAACAAGAAAGCCATTTGGCAAAACATTGTAAGGGAAACGGCCAAATCATGCAGAGCCCGCAAACCTCTCAAAGTTTCGAAGATGCATTACCCGGAAAAATAATATTAATATAATTTTAATACACTACACTTATCTTTTATTAGCGTTTGATCAAAATATTTAACTAAAAATTAATTGCATTTTAAAACGTATTTTTATATTTTGCTCCAAACAGAACGAAACTGAACTAGAACAAATACTTTTTGAAAATCAATTATTATCAATTAAAATAAAATAAAGAAATTAAAGATAAAAAATAAAAATATTATAGTGTAAGTGAAGAAAAAAAATCAATCTTGCGTGTAACGGATTACACCCGCTGACAATGGCTTTTCGCCAGGGCTTTATCTTGCCTTCTAATTCACAAGCCGTTTGTAGAGATGAAACAATTAACGACGATAGAACCTCATCCGAAATCGATTTTATTGATCGAGTATAAATGTTTTTAACTTTAATTATTCTTAATTTCTTGATAAGGGAAGCTAATAAACCCTCCGAAACGTTGCCAGAACAAATTAAATGTTGAATAAATAACACCTTAATACGATGAAGATCGAATATTATTTTTTTTGCTTAACAAAAAAGATTTTTCGCTCGTGGATGATTTAATATAAATATAGACTTTATTGGACTTCTACGAGCCAAGATGTAACATTCAATTTCTTATAACTGTAAATCTTTTTAATTGTGTTCTCATCATCTGCTAGATGGAAACCAAATTTGTCTTTCCGCAATTAAAAATTTCATCACTGACTTATAACAGTTTTCACCTCTTTTGGCTCAACATGATGTGTCTACGAGAGGGTTTGCCTGTATCGTACTGACGATGGTCAGCAGGCATTCCCGTGGCCGAAACACATTCTTCATATTATATTTAGCATTATTTTGATAATCCTTTTATAACTTTATCTAATTCTCTTTGAATGTTGCGCATTCATTAGGCCTAGCATTATGTGGCTGAGACAGCTAATAAATCTGTGCATTTGTCATCTTCTAAGGTTCTTTTTTATTTCTTAGAGAAAAAAAATTTTTTTTTAATCTTACATCTTGGCTTGTAAAAGTCTAGTAAAGTCTATATTTATATTAAGAATTTTTTCTGCACTCACAACTACAATTAAAATTACAATCGATAGATTCTGCTATATACTAGTATAACTCTAAAGTATAAATTATGTGCAAGAACATTAAAAGATTCTAACACTTATCAAATTATTAATCTTTTTAGTACAACCAAAAACGGTGGAAGGCCATTTCAAAATAATTTTGGATGATGAATCTTTCATAGAATCTGAATATTCAAAAGTCACTATCAGAGATTTACCTCATTGGTTCAACGAGGAACTTTTTAAGCGGTTAGTGCTTTGCAATTAATATACTAATCATATTAAAAATTTTAAACTAAATTAAATAAATAATTAAATATTTGTTTTTAAAATTGTACAAATTTTACTTCAGAGGACAAGACTACTTCAAAAGAAATATTCTGGGCATTAATTCAGCTTATTTATCTGGTCTTATTGCAGTATTTCTTGTACCATCAATTTCTAAGGTAAGTGGATGAAATATTTAAAATTCTCAGCCGCAAACGAATAATAATTAATATCCTTTTTTTTAATTTAGATTCTCATATTTACAAAACAAAGTGCAACCCCTTGCACAGCTTTTAGAAGATATTTTCAAACCCTTCTGCACATATACAATTTACATATACATGATGTTAAAATCCCAAATTCAAAGTAAGTCCACATAAATTTTACGTACTGTTTATAATCAAGATAATCATTAAAACATAATGTTCTAGTATTTAATTGTGCTCTGAATTTCGCAGCCATACATTGTTAAAAAAATAAGACTTAATTAAAAAATTTTATAATATTTAAAGCATTATACAAATTTTGTATCTTTTTGAATGTATTTTAAAAAGATCTTTAATATTGTTCTGATAATATTTCAAAGTTAAAAAATCAATGAACACAATTATAGATTCTGGAAGTCACTCAACACAATCAGATGGAAGCACTCGATGAGCTCTAGGAGATCAGAAGACTGCAAGCAGCCAGGAATTCTACAACAGGATATGGTACTGACGCAGTTCGGGTTCATTGGCTATGTCCTTACGAGCCCTGAGCCATTGGCCCTCACTAACGAGATTGAAGAAAGACAAGGAATTAATCACTTTTGGCGAGTCATCGGGCACTTGATCGGCATTCCTGACAGGTATACTGTCACATAATTTTTTAAAATTTGTTTTAGAAAAAAGTAAAACATTTTACAATTAGATACTTGTAATTTTAAAGATACAAAATTGTACAGTAATTTGTAATACTTTTTAATAATGCAGACTGAACCTATGCCGACAAAACGAGTTTGAAACAACACAGCTCTGCAGATTGATAAGGGATGAGGTGTATCTAAAGCAATTGAAGGAGCCCAGTGCCCAATTCATGCATCTGACAGATGTTGCCATCGATGGATTGCGATGCATAGATCCGTCAATCGATATGGATGCATTTTTATCATTCTTTTATGAAATTCACGACAGCAAATGTAAGCAATAAGTTTATTTTTACTTATACCGATGGCCAACACAGTACGTACAAATTTATAATCACTATATTTTTTACAGACGAAAAGCAGATTAGTTTTTATAGCTGGCTTAATTTTCGGTACAGAAAAGTTGTTTTTTATTTAATAGGTAAATATCTTTTTTTTTGTCATAAAGACTTCAAATTTCTTTAAATATTATATTTGATTAATATAACTATTTTATTTAAGGAACACCTGTTATCGGAGTGGTCGTGAGAAACTTTTGGAATGTATATTTGAGAATGACCTACTGGTTCAATGAGAGATTCCCCTTGATTGCACGATTGAAATACGGCAAGGACCACTCAAAAATAAAATTATATCCACATGGGGCAATTTAACGATGACTATCTTATTAGAAATAGTTTAATTTATAAGATTAGGAAAATTGTAAAATAGTTATATTTTGTACAAAGTGTATAAGAATCTTTGGACAATTGAATTTATTGATTACCGCGAACAAGAGAAAGTTTAGACTCAAAGACTCTGAGGCGTACTTTATATTTATAGTTTCTTAATACCACACATGTTGAGTATAAGAAAAAATCTTTTCCCTTGAAGGGATATAGACAAATATCTGAAACTGAGTTATAAGTGAAAAAACTTAAACTATCATCTGAGAAAATATTATTTAAATATTTTCAATATCAAGGTGTAAAACTAAGATAAAATAGAGGTAAATGAAAATACAAAAATGTTTGAAAATATAAATTGAACCTGTTTCGCCTAGAGACACCTGGTTGGGCTCATCAATAGAGTCTAGGCTCCCTTCTCAAGAAAGGACTTTAAATAATAACGATCCACGCACAGAAGAGAAGGCCGGAGGGATAAGTACTTAGAATGATTTTTCTGCATATGATCCTTACGACTCCCTCTATCGCGCATGCAGAGAGCTAAGTCACAACTACTCCTCCATGTCGTTCTCTTTTTCGCGGTGATTAATAAATTCAATTTTCCATACTTAATATATGTATTAGCGAACAATAGTCAATCTGTATAAGAATCTATTTAGTATAATTTTATAGTTAAAGTGATTAATCAAAAAATAAGAAGTTACCTCAATGATTCAATTAACAGAGAATACAAATCATATACTTTTCTTAAAAAAGGATTCTCAACCCTATATACTTAATTTTCAAAAATAAAGTAAACATACGTAATACATATTTTCTTTATTTAAATAAAAATTTTTCATCATTATGTTAATAAATTCTACTTTTAGAACCCATTTTGAATGATTTCAAATCTAACAGTCAATAATTCGAGGAAGACTTCTTGTTACTGTATCAAAATGTATATATATTTGAAAGTATAGCAAATTTTTATACATTGTCTAAATTTTTTTAATTCGTTTTAACAATTGTAACTGTTACTTAAAATTAACAATACACATTTTCTAAATCTAGCTTAAAACTAAAAAAGTTCAAGTATTATTGAAATAATAATGATCATTAAGATCATTTCATTAGTTCAAATATTTAAAAACTTTTAGTATAGTAAGCCTTAATATAACTTCTACATTTATGTAGATATATATTACCTATTTTTGAGTTATTTTCTCAAATAATTAAGCGTTATTCATTATGTTTAGAAAATGCAGGTTATAGTTTTTTTACGATATCAAAACACTTAAAATACAATAGTTTTTATAATATCTATTTTATAGTAATAGTAATAGACTATATGAATTGTCATTAAAAAATTACTAAAACTTACAATAAATATTTTGTAGTTGGATAAAATGCTAATATGTATGATGTTAAAATAAAAAAGGCATTTTATTTTAGAAATAAATTATTATTAATAGTTAATTTTTAGCAAAAGGAATAGTTAATAGAAACATGTTAATAGAAACATTCTTGAGTGGTGAGTACATTTGTATTCATTTTTAATATAGGTTATTTGACATTGTTATACACCTATAACATTTATTCATTAATAGTCGATTATCCTATTTAATTTGAATATAATTTTACTTTAAAATTTATAGCTACGAATAGCTATAAATATCTTAAACATGAAGCTAAATCAATTAAAATCTATTTAATTTGATTTTTTTCTTAATAAATCATGCTTCAATAAGCATTACCTGATTTATTACATATATGAAAAATTTCATACGACTTTTCATCAAAAAAGTACAAAAAAATTATTTATAGTTCATTATGAAATCATTTCTGTTAAGTTCATTTTTTAGAAAAATATAAAATATGCTCAAGCAGATCGTAACGGTACATATACGCCAACGTGCATCTTTATAGAAACAAATGAACAAATCTTAATTTTTAAACATAGAAGCTTCTTATAAATACAATTCTCAAAATACAAAAAGTCTTAGTATTAAAATTACTAAAAGATATTGTGTGGTAATTTATGGATGGCTCCTATGTGATAGTTAAGACTTTGCTTCTGCGTTGTTCTAAAAGAACAAAATTCACATTTTAATGGCATCTCGCATGATCTTTCATGTTCTTTCAAGCACCATCGTTTATCATATACTTTGCCGCATTTTGAGCATTTAAAACAGTATTCTGAATCATGTTTCTTTTTAATATGCAAATCGAGATGTATTTCTCTAATGCATTTGAATTGGCAATGAGTGCAGTGATAGCGTTTTATACTACCACATTCGTACCTAATATGTCTATGAAGTCCACGAAGTTGCTCGTACCTTTTAGGACAACTCTTGCATTTGAATTGTAGCCGTGTGTTACATTCTTTGCACTCTAAATTTTCTGCATTCTGCACAATAGTATCTTCATCAACTATTCGGTCGCATTGAACACAATAGAGTTCGCATTTTATTTCTAAAAATATAAATATTAAATTAAAAAACATTCAATAAATAAATTATTGCAATACAAAAATTTCAGTTTTTAAATTTATTAAGTAATGTGAAATGGAAATTCAATAATGCCAGTTGTCCAATTTATTAGAAAAATTTAAAGCTTTTATCACAAATAAATAAAAAATAAATAAAATAAAGCTTTTACTTAAATAACTAAAAAATTCTAAAACTTAAAACTATAACATAAAATTCTTATAGTAGAAAAATCATGATAAAAATAAAAAATTACTAACTGGTTCTTCCTTGGGCAACTGTTAATTCTGCTCCTAAATTTAGAATATTTGTCACATTGGCATCTTGAATTTGTTCAGTACCTACTAGAAAAATTTTTTATTATTTATTTATTACTAACACTAAACTATCATTATGAACACTAATAAATTTATTAGTGTTGGAAATTAAATTATGTAAATTTACCTGTAGTTGGTTTTTGGAAATTACTATTAGTTGCTTGAACACTTTGTGAATTAGATGGCATTTGTTTTTCTAAAATAAGACATTAACTATATGATTACCATTTTAAATGTTGAAAAAACTCATAAGATAAATAAAATTTAACCATACCAAAAAAATTAGCAGAATCATCTGCGATGATAATAAGCTCCTCTTTGAATAAAGAATTATATGGAATGTTAGTTGTGTAAGTAGCTGTAAAATATTTACATTCATAGCTATTATTTACAATTTGAAATAAAATTCTGTCTTATAAAATGAAAAGATTAAGAATATCTATAAAATATTGTGTTTATTTTCAAATAAAAATAAATTTTAAATTTTTAAATTCATTTTAAGTTGATTATTTCAGAAATAAGTTTTCAAATAATTAAAATTCTTAATTAATTAATGAATGAAAAATAATTTTAGATAGCAAAGTTTTAATGTTTAACTAACTGCTTTTTGATCAACTTTCATGTTATTCTAGTGTTTTTAATTTTTATTGAAATTAATGTTTATTTAACAAAATATGTTTTACACTTAACATATCCTATATAATATATAAGATAATATAATATTAAATACTAATTTACATCTAATATGATTTTCAAAAAAATTTTGTAAATATAGAAGTGAAAAAAAGATGACAGAACTTTATTTTGCTTATCCAAAATACTTATTCAAATTTAAAACAATATATAGATATATTTAAAATTTATTTTATATACATATATATAATATATTTAAATTTATTTTTTAACAATATGCTTACTCATAACTGGTTGAGCGAATAGTTGATTTGTGCCATCTGGAGCAGTTTCAATTTTCAGTGCAATTTTATCTGTAATTAGTTATCATCATGTCATGTTTTAAATCTTAAGAAATTTGTTAAAATGTAAATTAATAAACTGTAACTACATTTTAGAAAAGTTTATATAAACTTTTTATTAATTAGTAGCAGTAGTTTCTTACCCATTTTCTCTTCGAAGAAATATCACTTGTAAACTTTAGTGCTCAAAGACTTATGTGTACCTATGAATGAAATAAATTTTGTTGATAATGCCTATTATTATTAATTAATTTGTTATTATTAATGAATTTACATTAATTTTAAGCTAAATAAGTTAAATATATAACTCATAAACATATAGAATACTACAATTATAATTTATAAATTTTACATTATCATTTTATAGTTCTTGAAGATATTAGCCATGATAAAAAAAAACCAATATAAAGTTATTATTATATTAAAACAATGAATTTGATATATGATAAACTAAATAAGTCATTAAGAAATAATAATATCTCAAGTTAATTTGAAACAATTTACTTTATCTTCATATTTAATTTAATTTATAGCTTAATTCTTATTGCTGTTGTATAATTTAATCAGTTATACAAAAATAAATATAATATTTTATTTGACTGTGGGTCAAGGTGTACAGGTAAGTATCAAAATCTTTCATTATGCAACATCATATCTTTCTAATCATATTAATGCAATAAGAGTATAGCCCTAAGCTCAATTTCTAAGTTTTAAATTATATAATCGATGGTAACTGAAAAGTATCTAAATAATAAGTAAAGATGTATGTTCGTAGTTTGAGCCCTGGAATATCCACCGTATACTATATAATTATAAAAAATATCTTGAAAACATCTTTTTAAATTTTTAGTTTAAATATTGATCAACAGTCTCCCCAAAATTAGTTTTTACTGTATTACCACTATCTAGGTGTTAAAATATAAGGTGAATTTGGAAAAGTATGAACAATGCAAAGTGGGTTCATGCAAGTTAATGAACTTTGCAAAAATCATAACCTTCAAAATATTTGGACCCAAAAAACAGATCAACAACTACTTCCACAAGTAAGCTTTAACAAGAAAGGTAAACAGCATACCTTCAAACAGATGAATAACGAGAAAGTGTTGCAAAAGTTGTCCGATGCGTCGGAATAATCAGTGACATAAATAAGCCCCTTGTTTTGTAGCCCCCGACTCCTAAAGTCCCGAAACTCCCGAACTGACACACCATTACAGGCGCATAGGCCAAACTTGAGCTTGCCCTGTTTACCGTGTCGATAAAATCGGAGCCTATGTTCCAATGATTTACCGATTGGCACGCTCGATCGAGCGCGTTTATTTGAATATTGTGAAGCTAATTGTTTGTCGATCGATGTATAAGAATTTGATTATAGATAAATGAATCTATCTATACAGTAAGTATAGTAAACGTTAATAATTCAAAACGAGACAATTTTTTCGTATGTTATGGAGTTTGTTTTTCAATTTTACAAAAATACAATATCTTAAACTCTTAATTTATAAAGTTGATCAAAAACGTATTTACTTAATTAAACTTTGCAATACTGACAAAGATAAACATATGTGTTAATATTTTTATTTTACGATCAACTATTTAAGTTATTTTTTCAAGATAACTGATCAAGTCAATATAAAAATAAAAGAAATATAAAATAAGAATAAAATTTTAACTAGACTTAATATTTTTTTTTTTAGACACATACAAATTGTGTTATAGGTACATTTTTAATTTAATAGTTCGTTTTAATGGGTATTCAATAATTTAATAAATTATTTTAAAAATAAGTATTTATTTTAATACAATGCTAATTACTAAATCGGGCGAAATTACATATGAACCTAAATTATTTTTCTTACATATAATTTCCTTAAAGGGCGTGCTCGATAAAATACAATAGTTGTATTTTATTGCTCAACTTTTGTGCGCAATTCTTGAGAAAAATATAGTAGTACATTTACTTATTTTCTTTAATGCGGTGCTAACAAATTTTTTATTTCGAAAGCTTATTTCATTTTATAGATTAAAATAAAATTTTTTTATTTATTGATATGTCGATAGACATATTTATGTTATTTTTTTTCTTGGTTGAAAATTAAGCATAGAATTTCTGCTTAACGTATGTTAAAATGACGCTTACCTGAAAATTCTGGAAATATATTTAACAGATAAGTGTCATTTTAATATGCGTTAAGTAGAAATTTTGCCTCGAATCTGCTCAATTCTCGACCAAGGGTTAATCCAATTCAAATCATTTATCATCATAATTACGAAAAATAAACTATTTTTTAAATAGTCAAATCCAAACAAAAAATAAGCTGCCTTTTATCACGAATTCAAAATATTAGATTTTTTGTTTCTTCAAGTAATTACATACATTTCTACCAAAAATTAAAAATTCAAAATATTTATCAAAGTTCATTAAAAAATAAAAATTTACAATTTTGTACAATCATGTAATTTTATTACAGGATTTCGCATTACGCATTTTTTCCTTAAGTGACTCGAAAGATTATATACATCGCGGCAGTTAAGACCACATAATTTACAAACATAAGAATCATAGGGAAATATTTCTGCATGTTTGCGCTGTATGTGAATCAGCAAATTATATTTTAAACAGGTCTTATAATCGCAGTGCGCACATCGAAAGTATTGCAAATTATTTTTTTTCAAAATTCGAACATTTTTTCTCATTTTAATTTTCTTTCGATTTTTAAGCTTGTTTGGGTTATTACGTTTATTGCGACTTGCCGACTTTTCACAAATATTCAATGTAATTGGTAGTTTGCATTCAGGTTTTATATGCAAATTTTGGATGTGCCTGGTGACATGATGTTTGTATTTGCTCTTGAATGGACAAAATGTACACTTTATGTTTGGCTTTGCACCACATAACTTTTTATGTCTATATAAGATCTTATAATTTTTATAACTTTTGCGACATTTTGAACAGATTACCCTTGGACCGTTCTTACTACGTATACTTTTAGGAACTTCGATATCTTGATTATAACTATTGTTTTCTTGAAAGGTTTCGTAATTGTATTCAGCTTTGACTTCAGTTTTAATATTACCGTGTAATACTTTACAATCTTTTTTCACATGTTTGTATGCTGTCGCGCTGTGACGGTACAATTTACCACACGAAATGCATTGAAATTTCAAACTAGATGAACATTTCCCATTTGAACATTTGGTTATTTTTTGAAATTTAACTCGCAGATCCACATTCGACTCACATTTTGGGCAGTGCAGCCTTATTAAATTGCCGTAATCTTAAAAATACAATTTAATTTAATAAAATAGCAAAATGTAATACCATTTATATAAATAAAAACAAAATCTTACTCATTGTCATTACAGGATTAATGGCAATCCTAAATTTTTCTTCGAGTTTGAAATCTGCATCTAGATTATCTTTAGTGTCACAATCTAGAATTAAAAAATATAACAGCATAAAATTTTTAATATAACTAGATTATTATTTTATTTTTGTTATATTCTTGCTACATACCGAAATAATCAAGCGATTCAACGAATAAAGGCTCATTCCATTCTTCGCTAATAAATTCTTCTTTAATGAATCGTTCTATGTACAATGGATCTTGTTCTGAAACAAGACAAAAAATTCAAAATATTATATCGTTTTTTTTTCCAAAATTTAATTACGATTTCATGCAATCGTAATTTCGCAACAGATTGACCAAACACATAAACGAACATACAACATTAAACGTCAAATTAAAATAGAATATTGTACACAAGTGCACGAAGTAGGTGATTATTGCATGATTATAGCTTATAGGCAAGAAAAAACAACAGCGTGAGAATCATTAATCTGCTTATTTATTATATAGAGCTTTTTCATATTAAATTCATGTGATTATGAAGTGATTATACCGTGTAAAATTCTCCTGGGATACAGCTGTATATTTGCCATCTATTTCTGCTGTGAGATTTAACGATGGAAGCGTACCTACGAAAAGTAAAAAGAAGCCGGCGAAAATATTTCTTGATATTCCGTGCGCAAAGCTCGATTTCACGTACGCTCGAACAAAAAAGCATGGTAAATCTCGCTTTGTGCATGTTCTATAAAAAAATACGGTTCGATGAATAAGCGAAAAGGTGGTTTCAACCTCGCATGGCCTTTTCACCCTTACTTTTCGCTTGAGCGCAAACATCCACGCGAGGCTAAAATCACTTTGCCGCATTAGTATCGAAATGTATCATTTTTAATCTTCTATCCATTATTTGGACGTGGGCATGTCAAATATCCCACCAAAGCGCACAATTATGGGAGTACATGTTCATATATCATGCCGGCGTGGACAGACTCTTTGTTATATTTCATTTATACCTTTCTGAATATGCTGCATTAGAAACAATCTTTTTAGACTAATGATGTTTGCAAAATAAACCTGTAATAAATAAATTTTTATTAATCAATAATTGATGTATTAAATAACAATAAATTTCATATTTTTTAATTTATAGGCTGAAACGAATTTAATAGTAGTATATTATATGCCGCGCGGGAGGTAAAAATTTGACGAGTCCATAGCACGTGTAAATTCCCACCCGAACCGAAGGCGAGGGTGGCAAACACGTTCTATAGGATGGCAATTTTACTTCCCGAGTTGCATATGCTATTTTTTGCAACACCTAGGGTAAAAGTGCCACATTCAATTTCTGGCGCCGAAAGATAATGTGGTACTTTTAGGAGTTAGAAAAAAACATATTATTGAGTAGTTTAAAATTAATTTATGATAATGTTATTCAAATTACATTGTATATGTCGATAGTAAAATAAAAAGTTTAAAATTAAATAATGATTAACCTGAAATAAAGAATCATTAATTTATTGTATTTTCTGATTTAATGCAATTTTATTAAGTAAAATTGTTGACCATGCAAAACATATAATGAAAACGTTTATACTTTTCTAAAAAAAATTATATTTTCAAAAAACAACTCTATTTTACAAACTTAGAGGTATGATTCGACGTAAGTCTACATAGAACAATCGTACATATAAAAATAGATGCTTAAATATAATATTTACAAAATTTTTATTAACTTAAGCGTTTGCATTTTTTGCTAAATAATCTTCACATACAGTTTTCAACTCATCAATCTCATATTTGTGGGCTGCTCTTAGCAAATCCTGAGCTCTTTCTTGTATATTTTCAACTCTCCCGGTGTAACAAAAGGACAACATTTCTCTAAAAGTATCTTCATCATCGTCTTCTATTTCCAGAACTTCTTGATTTGGGTCCATATTCTGGAATAACCTGGCGAATAGACGACTTGCGGCAGCCAATACAGTCTTGTGCTTGATATATGACTTCATTAAAGAAAAGAAAAAAAATTATTCTTTTAAACTATAAAAACTTGTTTACTGCTTATTCAAAATCTAGATTCGTTTATTTAACAATTACTTAATAAGCCAAATTCATGATTTAGCGTACATTTTCATTTTTCATTAACAAAATCTCTCCTATCGCAAAAAAAGTTTATAAAAATTCTGCTACTAATACAGAACGAAATTGCATACAAAATAGCCTAAGCAAAATAAACTAATCATACCTGTCCATTGAGCACTAGCTTAATGTCGCTCAAGTGAGCTGCCTCCATCAGAGGCGTCATATCGCGAGACAGATGACAAGAGCTGTCCAGGACCATAGTTCTCCGCTGGGTCTTGATTGACACCTCCACCGTGTCGAAGTCAAGAGGCTCGCCAATCTGCTCTATCACCCTCAAAGTCACAGACTTTTCAACTGGCAGTCGCTGGTTCTCCTCGCAATCGAAGAATAGAATAGGCTCCGAAAGTCTCTCATCTTGAGCGCAGACGCAGGTCGCATCTATTTGCAAATTGTCAGGGCTGCGATGAAGCAGTTTCATACTGAGAGTGAGATAACGATTGTCCTCGAGCCTCAAATTAAGTTCCCATCCGAGGTGTACGTCGTACTGTGATGTGGTTTGATACAGAGTGTGATCATAGCCCACGGGGCCGGGTTTCCACTCGAAATTAAAATTTACTAGAGATAAAAAGCCGTATGTCACCTTGTTAGATGGATTGGACATGTTTTGAAGAGTTCGAGGTTTTTTAATACACCTGTAAAATAAAGCACTAGATTATTTACTATTTATAATTGTTTAGACTACTGCTATAATTTTCTTGATGAGATTTTATTTTTATCAAAGGAGACTGAGCGTTACTATAAAAATGGATACACGAATTTTTGGGAAACATTTTATTTGTTAGAGTAAATATAGTTATTTATTATTTTGATAAATCATTATTATAACACGCTTCACTTTTGTAAGATTATATGCATACATTAATGAAATTTTGTTAATTTTTACTCTTTTGACACAATCTTAATTTAATTATTATTAAATATACCTTTATTAAAAAATTTTAACGTTGATCACAATTTTTCTATTACTTTTCTATTTACTAGTCTTGTTTTGTCAATTTTAGAGCATCAACGCACAAATACGAAGTTACGGTACGGTCAACGCCAATTCAATACACTAACTGAATTAACTTATACTGACAGACCAAAATGTAAACAGAGGTTTAGGATATACTCCAATTATCTTGCGAAAACATGTAATTGAAATTTCGTTGACTATATTCAAAAATGTTTCATTTAAGTTTATACAATTATTTTAACATTTGTTTTAAAGTATATGTATTTTTCATACTAAAAACTATGCAGAATTAATGACATAAGATAAATGAATAAAAATGACAGCTCATAGAAGATAAAACTGAAATGTAATAATAATACATAATAAAACTATATGATATATTATGAAAAAAAATATTTTAGATGAAATTATATTTTAATAAAATACAAATTCTTTTCGTTTTCATATATTAGGATATTAAATGACTATTCAAATCAAAACAATTTTCGTAATTATATACAAGTAAAGTACATTGAACTTGCACGACTTTTACATAATTAGATATAAGACTATTTTCAAGTTCTTGTCTGGAGTTACTAATATATCTGCAAAGTTTACAGAAAAAAATAGAACAAAATATTGCACTGAGCGTGATTTTCTGTCTATGATAAAAACTTCATTATTACATTACATTTCAGACATCAAAAATCGTGTCTTAAATTGTAATTATTTTTTTTAGTATGAGATCGCTAAGATACTTATTGCTACAGAATCGTTTTGCGTTACATGCAAGAGAATTAAAACCATATTTATTACAATCGTTTATTAGACGATGACGTGCGTTATGTCGCGATAAGAAAAGTTTATTGAATTATTTACATTTAAATACAAGTATTCATCTACATTTTTTATATAACATAGTCTTCTCCTATTGATGTCCTTTTCTATTTTGAATAATAATAATTAAAACATTCTTCCATTATTTTAAATGTTTCTGAAAAATTAAACAAAATACAAATTTAAATTTTGAAATAAAATTTTATAATTACTGGTTATACCTATATTGTTATTGTTTTAGAAACATAACCATTCTAGTACGTTAACAAATTTTTTGATACTCTATACGAAAAGCACGATTTTGCGCACGCTTGAACATAAAACCGTATAGGTTAAACTTGCTTTGAATTCGTTTTATAAAGAAATACGGTTTAATACACGAACTAGAAGATGATTTAGATCCCGCATGGCCTTTTTCACCCTCGCTTTGCTTAGGAACAGACGTCTACGCGAAGCTAAAATCACTTTCTCGCACCAGTATCAAAATCAAAGTTTTTTGACAGTATTTGATTTAAAAATATTACATTTTGATACTAAGGCGAGACAGTGATTTTAATATCGCAGGGGCATTTGCGTCCGAGCAAAGCGAGTCTGAAAAAGCTATGCAAGGTTGAAATCACCTTTTCGCTCATATATCGTACCGTATTTGTCCATATGATATGCTCAAAATGAGATTTGCCATACCATTTCTTGCTCGTACGTGCGCGAAATTGAGTTTTGCACACGGAGTGTCAAGAAAAAACTTTAATAAATACATACAGTTAGATATTATAGATTCACTCATAAATTACTAATTTTATGAATAGTCAAGTATTTTGATTACGACTCCTAATACGTTAGCAGGTCCTTTCATACCTTAGTTGGAACAAATACAGTATGTAATAAGGAAAAAGGGTGTTTTAGAGTCGTGATGTTAAACATCTACTATGAAAAACTTGTTCTTCCTTTTTGAGACTCAACCCTGGTAGAAAATTCACCAGATTCTGGGCAAAATTTCTGGTCAACAAATATGAAAATGATACTTATCTAAAAATTCTGGAAATGGTTAGAACAGAATTTCTAGATAAGTGTTATTTGAACGTTTGTTGACTAGAAATTCTGCCCAAAATCTTCTACCAGGGAATGTATATACCTATTGTTATTATAAAATATCAGGCAAATTTATCATGAAATTACTTTATCAATAGTAGTTGGCTCTGTTATTTTTTTAGGATCTGCCTTCTGAAATTGGGTATCATCAGAAGACTACTAAAAAGACCAAAGACAAAATGTTGAATTTTAAAATTTCGGAAGGCTACTGAAAAAAATTTCAAATAGAGAATAATTATTGTATATAGTTAATGTTATAAATTAAGTATATACTTATAATATACTTAAATCTTTCATTCTTTTGAAAATTTGACCTTTTGACCTGTAGAGCAAATACAGCAAGATAGATCTTGAAAAAAGTAAAATACATTTTCTACTTAAATGACAAGGTTAAAATAAATATGTCAAAACATTAAACATTCTATTTTTCGTTCTTTTATATAGTGTCATAATAGCATTCAAATAGACAGTGGGGTGTATTTTACAGAATGCATCAATTGTTTGATACACATCCCAAAAAAAATTTAGTTATTCTAAACACCATACGTGTTTAAAATATTCGTAATCGAGGATTTACATGCTAAATATTAAACGGGTTAAAAATTAAATACAAAATATTGATTACGTATATATAATTTTAATAACTTTTTAAATTATTAAATATTCAGAGAATAATGTTATTCACAAAATCACAAAAACTTGGATTATGTATATAAATTTTAATAAATCCAAAGTTGTATACTTTAGTACAGCATATATTTCTTGCTACATATCTGAAATTAAAAAAAAAAAATTAAATTAAATGTTTCTATTTTCAAATAAACATACACCGATTATTAAAGATATCAAACATTTTATAAATGCCCTTTGCAAATTTTGTACCGGGTAATACAAACAAACTGAGCGTGAAGCAACTTTCTTTGTATACCTTGACTCGAAAACAAGAAGCATGAACTTGGCACTATAGATGTGCTAAGAAATGAAATTTGTCTTATAAGTAATCAAAAATTTTACCAAAAATCGTCTAAATTCCGACGTGCGGAATTTTATCATTAATCAGTGCATTTTAGTTTCTCACTTCAAACAAGTATAACATCGGTTCTAATCATCGAATCTTTATTCTGAAAACAGCAATTTGAAGCTTGTTATCTCTAGCTGAAGCTAAGTTCATTGCAAATTTACCAAGGACTTGTATACAATACTATAGTCGGAAATATTTATATTTTAAGCTAAAGCTCTTTTTTCATATTTTTTTTTACCCATGTTTTGATATCCAAAAACATATTCCAAAGTTTCATTAGGATCTGAGATCCGGATCTCAGGTGCTCTTCTGGTAAATGTGAACATAATTGCAGTCATAATCAAAATTAGGATCATCAGGATAAGAATCATAATTATAGAATCATCAGGATTGAAAAGGAGGTGAGGATCGAGGAAGGATTTATCCTTTTGATTTCTGTAATATTCGAGCTATCTTTGTAAAGGCGACACACGGCAAAATAAAAATTAAACTTCTAAGATTTAAAAAATCTGCCATTACTTTTTATATTACATATAATAAATATCCACAAAGATCTGTATCAAATACAAACCTATAAAGCAGCTGTGGCACTTATTTTGAAAAATTATAAAATCATAAAAATCAAATTTAAAAGGAATTATAATAGTAAGGTGAATGTTCAAACTTTAACATCTGATTATTAATAAATACCTTAGTTCATTTCATGTGTAATATAAATAGCCAACAAACAAAAGTGTTTAACCTTACCCAAACAAATTTCGCCAAATTTTTCTGTTAAGAGAAGACAATTTTCCATGTTGACGTTTTGTTTAATATCTTAGGACGATTTGGACAATTTATCTATCATTTTCAAACACCGCGTATAATTATTAAATAGTTTACAATAATTAACTATTAATAATAAATATTAGTAATTTGAGAAAGAACATATAATTACTATTTTAATCCCTATCATTTGATTACGGTAGATCTGTCGTTATTAAATATGCGGCTTCCCGTTATAGCTAAATAAGTTCATTTCGATCATAAAAACAAGCTGAATGTCGTTAAATAAAAGAAGTTAATGGGGTTCGAAAGTCAATGAAAAATTCGAATTTCGCGCCGAAATTTAGCAGACGAAAAATCAACTATTTTGCTTATAACAAACGATAAAAATTAAATTACGACAAAGCACGAGATAGTTGTCCTCCGTTATGTAATTATCTAACATTTTACAAAGTTTGAAGTTTATATTTATTTTTAATTTATATTTATTTAGATTACAATAGACTCATTAGAATAGTGGCGGCTTCGGCGGTTTTTAAGTGAACGACAAAAATCTCTGAAATTTGGAGATTATGTTAATACTAAACTCATTTTCGATAAAGAAATACCTTGGTTATTGAATAAATTTTCGAGATAACCCATACCGAAAAGTCATAGGTGTGGCTATAACCTTCCAATTTTTGTTTGGCATATCCGCCAGTGAAGATAGCAGCTATTACATGATTGGCTAATTCTGCTCGATCCATCTTTTCTCTAATAGAATTAGCCAATCACGCAATTCTTATGCTAACTTCAAATAAGGACACTGGCATGTATTGATGTAATTTGGCTCTGAGGCGGGACCCCTCACTTGATACTACACCGACCGCCGAAACCACCTTAAGGACGTTCTCTCAAAAATGAAATTATTATAACTTTTTTTGAAATTTTAAGATTGAGTTCTTTTTACTATCCTCTACAACAGTTATTAATGCCTTAATAGGGCAAGCGGGGTGTATTTTCGAGTTATTGAAGCTTAAAGTTTCGGCATTTTAACATGGGTTTTTATGGAGAAAGCGTTCTTGAATCGAAGTTTTTCTTTTATTGTGAAACAATGGTATAACTTTTGCTGGAAAAAATATATATTATTCTTGAATATTTAAGGGGTGATTTCCCGTCGTTTAAACATGGGCAAACGGGCCTTTTTATGAAGATAGGACAATCCAATGTTTCAATCCCTTGGTGTACAGTGTTTCCCAACCTTTCAACTTTTGGGAATACTTGATACTCTAGACATTTTCTATTATCATTCTTTTCGTTAGGTATTACGATTTTTGAGGTTCTCACATTAAATAAAAACTATATAATATCTTAAAACATGAAATGAGCACCGCTACAGTGAGAGAACGTCCTTAAGAAAGGATAGGCGAAAATTGACTTATTCACTTATAAACACAATTTTCAAAAAGAATAACTTACCCTTGAAAGCTACAGAAATATAAGGCTTATTAATAAAAATTCTTTTGTAATTTCTTAGATCATAAACTTATTTTTAATTTATTGATAACGTCTCACTTAATAAATTAAAAAATATTTTTTGTATAAAGTATTGTTTCACATAAAATGATCATACATTAAAAGAAAAAGGAATAAGATTCCAAAAACTAAAAATTAAAAATTTACAAAATGAGTAATATCGATAAAATTTAATTTAATAAACGAATCGTAAACAAAAACAATCAAGTAAAAATCAACTTCTTTACAACTCTACATAACCAACTACATCTTTACTAACTTCATCAATTCAAAATAAATTTTTTTTAATCGTACGTTTTTAATTATTGAATAAGATAATCAAACATTTATTTTTAATAATCCATCTAAAACTATATAAATATTTAATATAAGCATTACGGGAAATTAATGTTGTAAATAGTTTTTTTTTTCGCATGCCGTGCGCGAAAACGAGCTTTACGCACGTCGTATGAAAAAATTGTATTCGATACTCGAGAGAGAATAGTATATTACGCACCTAGGGAGGAAAAATAAAGAATGTCCTAGATCGCGTGTAAATTGTCGATAAACATGCGATCTGAGGCTTTCTTTATTTCCTCCCTAGGTGCGTAATATACTATTTTTCACCATACCCGGGCCGAAAATACTACTTTCGTGATTTTGAGCCGGGAGCGAAAGTAGTACTTTCG
>UELX01002218.1:0-33250 GCA_900480035.1 Eupelmus urozonus
CTCTCTCTCTCTCTCTCTCTCACTCTCTCTCAGTCTTTTTCATTCTCTCTCACTCTCCCTTTCTCTCTCGCTCTCTCTCTCTCTCTCTCTCTCTCTCTCTCTCTCTCTCTCTCTCTCTGTGTCTCTCTCTCTTCCCCTCTCTCTCTCCCTCTGTCTGCCTGACTTTCTTTCCTTTTTCACTCACATTCTTTCTTCCTCTCTCTCTCTCTCTATCTCTTTCTCTCTCTCTCTCTCTCTCTCCCTCTCTCTCTCTCACTCTCTCTCTTTATCTCGTGACAATTTCATTTCGCGTGTTCGGTGCCATAAATTTCGTGTCGAGCAAACGAAAATACGTGACCTATCCGCGCGGGGGCACTTGCAGAACTGAACTTCAATATCTTTAACGCTTCGGCTGCAGCAAGCAGGCACGCATACTTACACACCGATACCCGAGCTTTTTGATCGACGAGCGCGGCATGTGTACAAGCCAGTCGCGCGCCTGCATTCGTCCGCTTGAGCTGGGCGCTCCGACGTTCTGTATAGCGTGGGTGTGAGTTTCGAGTGAGTCAATTTAGCTTTTTGCGAATTCTAGTGTTTGACAGGTTGCTTGGAAATGTTTGCGCTCCCGGCTTTTTCCGGCTTGCCGATGCACGCAGTAACGGTTCGATTTCACCGAAACGTAAAGTTTATATTAGTTTGTTTTAATATCGAGTTATTGCATCATAACTTCTTATATTTTAATCTACTCGTTGATAAATGAAGCTTACTGCAATTAAAATTTAGCTGCCATTCATCTTCTTATTAATTAATAAAACTAAATTTCCGAGTAAATAAGGTAATGGATCATTTCGCAACGCGATAAAATCTCATTTAATAAATCAAATAACGGGATAAAGCGGGCTTTTGTATTACGGCAATAAAAAATTAACCTGTCCATTTCTCCGACTCACCATCATTAATTTTGAAATCTTAAGAAGCCGCATTTTCCTTGCCCCGCAAGGAAAAAAAAAAGCCAGCGCAGCGCGCGATTTGGGAATACCCAATCGTGAGCGCGCCTGGCTGTAAGCGACTGCTGGCCTTGACGTTTAATTAGCAGCCAGTCCGCCACGCCGGGAGTGCAATCAAAGATACGAATCGTGAGCGCATTTCTTTCCGGCAGATAAACAAAACGTTTTAGCGATAAATGGGAGGCTTGATTGTATCTTCTGAAAGATTGCACTTTTATCTCATTTGAATAAACTTGTGACTAATCTAAATATAGATAGGAATTAGTAACAACGAAGTATTACTAATAGTCGATACGATCGAGATATTAGCCTAAAGGGCATCTTATTTACTTAAAAATGTTGCACAGTTTATTCAAATTAATAACAAAAAGTCAAATATAATAAATAATTTTGACTGTGAAGGCTACACAATAGATAAGTTCTCCATCAATCTGAAAACTTTAAGCGAAGCATTATCCCAAGCTCAGCAGCGCCTCTCAAATTCCAGTTGACGAGCGCGGCAATCAATAAACGCAAGAAACGAAAGAACACAGGCGTCGCGCAAAAACTCCTTCATCTCTAAAAGCATGACAAAAAAGTATCTCTTATCCGTCGTTCTTTTCTGCTTCGCTCGGCGCATTTCGGCCTCTCGCCTGGCCCAATATAGCCAGCTCCTATCTATACTCGTCTGTCTGTCTCTCGAGAGCTCGCGGCGGTGGCAGCTCTGCCGATGAATATTCAAAGGTGGACAAGACTGGCAGCGCGAGAATTACTTACTGGGCAAAGTTACGAGCGGGCCTATATTCCAAAATGAGTGCAAAGTTTGGCGCGGATTTCATAACTCTTCCCTAGGGAGAAAGAGAGCTGCTCTCTCTTATACAACTTTCGGATCATTTATTTAATGGAGCGTCAGGATACCCGATAACTCGTCGCTCTTATCGCGATCTTTTTCAATTTTGCAGATGCAAGGCCCGGGCCTCTGTAGTTGCGAGAGGGAGCGTGAATTAATTAGGAGGCCGTTGGGAGGGGCCGAGCCGCCGGTTTTATGTACGTTCTTCGGGGAGGAATTGTGAGACTTATCTCGAGGCGAGTCTGAAAGTTTTTTATTATTTCGGGAATTTTGAAAATTTCCAAGAGCGTTCCGCATTATTAAACAAAAGTACTTGGCGGAAATAAACTTTGAGTATTTCCCTCAAAGAGCGCAAGCCCGTTGATTTTGTAATTCTCGAACTTTGCGCAAAAAAGCCGCGGCGAATTATCTCGCAGGCAGACGAGGGGAAAAAAGAAAAGAAAAGTATAGTTAGCCGGCGTTAATGAAATGCAACGAAGGAAAGAAGCCGCGAGAGTCCGTCGCTTCATCACGCAGCCTCTCACGCTCATCACGACTATATGTATGCTCGTGGAGCACAAACAGCAGCAGCCGCGCGCGGACGTGACGAGCCCGTAATTCATTCGCGGCTCTAAGGACTTAATTACGGCAGTTAGCCCCCTTTCTCTCTTCCCATTCCGACGATTTTCATGCACTCGCCTGTACGTGTGTCTCCGCAACGCTGCGCCCCTGAACGATCGGAGCGATTATTCATAGCTGACGCTACGATTAGTTTATGGCAAAATTAAGCCCGAGGAAGCGCGGAAGATAAGCGAGCTTCGTGTTGAGAAAGAGAGTGACTGAGGGAGAGAGAGAGAGAGAGAGAGAGAGATGGCCAAGTGTAGGGCAATAAAGCTGGAAGCGCAATTTCGCGGAGAGGCAGCCGGCTTCTTGATGTGCGGGAGCTGGACGCACTTTTGAGGTGCAATATGTGGATGAGTAACGGGAGTGAGGGCAGTGTTTGACGGGCAGTCGATAAAGTTTGTTTATGGCGCTTGATTTTTTTAGAGTTTTTCAAGATTGGAAAAATCGTTAAAGTTAATATTGTTTTAGTTTATGGGTTTGGAGTGAAACATTTTTTAACTTAAGGGTTTTGAAAGAAAGGTTGAAATAAATATTGTTTATTGTTTAAAAATTTTCATTTTGCCACATCAAATTTGAGTTACTGAAACTAAAACTAAAATTGAATATTATCCGAAATTTACATCATTTATAAATTTAAAAATGTATGCGACATTTAGCATTCAACTAATTATAGAAAACATTTACATTTGAATATGTATAATTTAAAATGAACTAGTCTGAACAAATAATATATCAAATGCTATTTTTTAGAGTATTTATGATAATTGAGATATTATTATGCATTTAATATGATTGATTTATTTAAAATTAGCATTACTTTATGAATATTTATGTACAACTGCTGAATATTCCGTCAGTTTATATATTAAATAATTCGGCAAATAACTAATTATTAATAATTTGAATTATTGTTTCAGGTTCTCAGTAACCTCATGACTACGTTTTCCATCGTCAAATTGTCTTCCACGTAAGTTTTAAATACATTTTATATATACTTCCACTTTTTATTATACTCTATCTCCTCGCTCATATATATTATAAATTCAACGAAGCACACGAGTTAATTTTAAAATTTTCAAATGCTTTTATGGAGCTTTCACGCGATGGTTAGGAGCGGAGCTGTGTACCGTAACGATACTATACTCGAGTTTACCATGACTGCGGCGAAGCATTCACGAGCGTGGGATGTATTAATATGAGTCGCTAATTAGCGCAAACATGAACATTTACCTAATAATATATTGACGGACTATGAACAGTACTATTACGCGGAAATTACAAATCTGCTTAACCGATTGAATGTGTACTACACTTTTCAATACCTATTATTATAATCGGCTATGAATGATCGAGCTAGTTAAATTACTTGGTACATTAAAGACGTAGTATTCATGCAAAATATAGCTACCAGTTAGTGATAGTTTTAGATGGATGTGGATTGTAGTTTAATTAAATAATTTTGACGTTCGTTTCAATAAGAGAAAATAGATGTGTATCCTAATTATTCTCAGTATAAAAATAGATGTCATATAAATATCTCCTATATTGGACTTTTTATCATCAACTAAGGTATACATTTAAAGTTAATAATATGCATTATTTATAAAACGGGAAATATACCTAATAAACACTGAACATTTATTACTCATCTTCTTTTATTAATGTAATTTTAAAAATTAAAAATTTAAAGCTTGAACAGTCTATTTGATTATTTTAATATTCAAAAACGATTATTTTTTCAAGTACGTATACTTTGAATTGATTTTGTCTTTTATTATATTAATTATATAATACGTAAAAACAACAGGCGCTATTCAAATTCCACGAATGTCTCTTAAAATATTGGATTTTCTCAGAATCGTCCGAAAATTTCTCCATAATTTCAACAGCTGTCCAGCCTACCACAATTCTACAGCGCAGTAGTCGAGAGACTCTGTGGTTACATTTACGTGTGGTGGGTGGATTTATGGAGTTTACGTCACACGCGTGTTTGCGAATAGCGGCTCATCTGTTTGTTTTGCACCACGGATTTTCTTGTTCGATATCGCAAAAAATGCGGAAAATGTCGGCTGTAATTGGATGGGAGAACGACGGGTTTTACTCTCTTGCTACTCTGCGATGACGTTTTGCATAAAACGCGCGAATGTATGGATTAGGTATATGACTACGGAAAAATTTTACTTTCTCAAAAAGAAACCTTTGATTTGGCAAATTTTTTTTTTCGTGAGCTTTTATCATATATTGATATATCGAGCTTTAAAAAGTCGGAATATACGTAATTCATAAAATTACTTTGTGTGTATGTGTGGTTGTGTGCGTGCGTGTATATATATGTGTGTGTGTGTGTGCGTGTGTATCGGTATGTGTTTGGATTTTATATGCATATCGGTAGTTGCAGCATAAAATAGGACAATTTAATTTCAACCAAATTAATGCATAAATATTGGTTACTCAGTATAGTTCGACATAACTATTTTTGTGTAACTTTGTGATATATATTTTCAGAATTTTTTACGGAATTCAGGCTAAAAGTTATTTCATAATTTAAAACATAAAGTTTCAAAAAAATATAATTTTTGAATTTAATAAAGAAAAGGAGAAAATAAAAATTTAATTTCAAAATTTAAAATACAAAATTTAAATTTGAACTAAATAAAAAAAGAAGACTGTTGAATACCTCGAACTATTGGACTTCTATTACAATGTTTAAAAGTATATTATTTGATTAAAAAATAAAGACGAGATTTTTAGTAAAAGAAATTTTAGTTGATATCTATATTTCAAATAACTGTAATAAGATAATCATTCAGAATTTTTATTTTAAAGATAAAAAATACAATTTTTCTATTTTTGAGGAAATTGAAAGAATGCTTTTACATGCTTGAAAGATAAGTATAATTGCATCAGATCGGCATTTCATCTATTCTTTTGCGAGTTTCAATGAAGGAACGTTCGTCTAAAGATTTCCAAAAAATGCAATTTCGCGAAGCCTCGTAAAAATTAATAAATTCAAATCGATTCCGTACGTGCGGGACAATAAAAGCTGCAGTCCGCCGCTTTCCCTGCAATATCTCTTTTAAAAATAAAATCACTCCAGCGTATTTCTAGCTTTTCTCTCTCTTTCTCCCTCGTCTCTCATTTGAATTCGATCAGTTTTTCCGCGCTTCTCGTTTTCTCCATATCGAAAGCAAACACGGATACACTGCAGCCTACAAAAATGAGAGTATCAAAAAACGAGTTCCCGTTTATTGGCCAACCCGTGAGCAAATAGTGCGAAAAAAAATCGACGTACGCACAACAAACGTCTATTAGAGAAAGAGAGAAAAAAGAGGAAAGCGTGGATAAACACGGAGAGAGATGCAGAGTTGGCAAAGCACAGATCAAGCCGCGGCGGGCGTTTACCTTCATTAGAGATTCTCTGGCGAAAGTCCGCCGGGAAATTTCGCCCAATGTACAGCGGGGGGCGCAACGCACGTGTGCACATACAGCGCGCCGGCGGGCTCGGTACGTGCAACTAATATTCGCGCGCAGCCACGTGCACGCGGCCACTTCCATGTAAATTTCGAGGGCCGTGGCAAATTTATTTCGGCAGCGGCGGACATTTTTCATTTTAAATTTCAAAGTGGCATGAGAGAAATCTGTTTAGTACGGTAAGAGGAGCTTGTTGACGCGGACCTTGGTTATTTAGTGACAAAATTAGCATTTTGCATGAAAAAATCCATTATATGCGTCAGATAGAATACAAACAAAAATTTGACCTGTTTTTTTTTGGTTTTGTAAAAAATAAAATTTATAGGAATTACAGCTGGTTTAAGGTAGTTATACTTTCAGATTTTTCTTTATTATTTTCTTAGCTTTGTAATATAAGCGTATAAATATCTGACGAAGAAATTCTCTAAAATAAAGGACAAATTTTGGACTCTGCAATTCGCTAATATTAATTTCTAAAATCGATGTTGTTTTATTACTAATTTTTCCGGCATAGATTAGAAAAACAACAGTTTTCTACTTTTAAAAATATACATCTTTTTGAAAAGGTCACCCTTTGATACATTAAACTAATTAATTAAATTAATTTGTTAAGCAACTTAAAGTTTTTGCTAAAACAATTCATTTAAATGTTGGTCAACTATTAGCATGACTTTATCTATACACTCATTTTCCAAAAATTTCCACCAATAAGTTAACAGTACATTATGCACCAAGAGTTAAGATCGCATATTATTTCCGAGGATGTTTTGTAAACTAATGTTAAGTAATTACCCAAGGGAATAATTTACTTTATTCCCGAGGTGCATGCATATAGTACTTTATTCCCAACTTAATGTGACCACTTATTTGTTTTTATTTTATTTTTTAATAATTTTTCTTTTTTTCTTATAAAAATTCTATCAGGGAAAAAATAATAGAGGAGGGAATCAATGCCCTAGAAGGGTAATAATAGGTCATTATTTCCCTCTTAAGCTATTTTTTCCCTCTTCAAAATTTTCGAAAATAATATGCGACTTTATACACGCATTTTTGGAGAAATAAGTGTCCATTATCGTTAAGGTGGGAGAAAAATTAAATTTAATTTTTGATTATAATACTGAGATCTTACTTTTAAAATTCGCACTATTTCATTGCAAAGATTCGTTATTCTAGTGACAGTAGTATGCTTTCCAACTTGACTGTAATTTTGTATGCAGATTGATATAAATATTATTAAAGTTAAATACTAAAGAAATAAAAATTGTAAGGGCTTTTATTTTATTTTTGTTTGTTACAAAAATGTTATTTCAAATGAAAGTAACGAACAATCAAAAGTAGACAATAAGCCAGAAATTAAAAAGTTAAATGAAAATTTACGTATTTTGTCATTACTTTTAATTGTTTACCTCTTTTAAATGAATAAACATTTTTATATTAACCCAAATTGAAATAAAATCTTTTCAATATAATTTTATGTTTTATTTTTTTATTGTTCAACTTTGCATCATATCTGCATACAAATTATTATCAAAATAAAAACAATCGGATTTTCATATCAAAATAGAAAATATTCAGATTTACATTGTTTATACATTGTACATTTCAAAAATATGTACTTTTGTCAGTGTTTTTTGAAAAATTTTATCAAATCGTAATTTTTTCGATCAAATTAAACCAAACGTACCTTCTCTCAAGCACGTCTGGGCTCTTGCTCCAAGTAGTACCGGTCAGGGATTTCAAGACTTTTCTCATCGTAGCAAGTTACACCCACCCATACATTGAAAAGAGGAAACCAAAGGGAGGCTCGAGGGAGGCTTTGAAAATTTTGAGCACGTCGCCTCATTTCTCTTCTGCCTCACCGAAACTTACTGGAGACGCTCGAACGTGGAATTATTAATGATTTAGGCAGCCACTCCCAGCAGTTACACTTAGAAAAAGAAAAGAGTTGCCGTAGCCCGCTGGCCCGATAATTGACCGCTGATGGCGCACTTTTTAACGACGGGGAACGAGATTTTTTTTGACAGAGCCAAATGAGTTTCGCGATGCGCTCGGGACGCGACGATTTATAGAGGCTCGTTAAGGGTTTAATTATGAAGCGGCCTGACGCTCCGTTTGTATTAAATTTGTGTAGGAGTCAACGTTTTTATCTGGTTGTGGAATTTCTCTTTTTTTTTCTTTTTTTTTTAATGCGTTGAACGCATATATCGGCTGAGTTTTGTGTAATCCACGATGACTTCGAGCGATAATTCATTTTGCCTGTTAGCATTTCAAATCTGTATATTCGTTTTGTATTAGTACCAAAT
Source organism: Eupelmus urozonus (assembly GCA_900480035.1). Classification (NCBI taxonomy): domain Eukaryota; kingdom Metazoa; phylum Arthropoda; class Insecta; order Hymenoptera; family Eupelmidae; genus Eupelmus; species Eupelmus urozonus. Next base: position 8,193 of record UELX01002218.1, read on the forward strand.
TGGAATGTACATATTTTTGGTTTTAAATTTATGTTGATAAAATCAAATTCCTTTTTTAATATGAATAAAACTGTTTGAAATACAGTTGAACATTTTTCAAAAAGCTTTAAAAATTTCAAATATGAAAATTGAAAAATGAAATTTGATTGTGAAACTTGTTACACCAGAAAGCATTGCCGGACTGTAAAAAGTCCATAAATAAAATGTTGAAGTTAAATTTTTAAAACGCCAGCTTTATGAGAGCTATTATTTTTCAGAACAAGAACCTATAATACTAGCGATTTTCACTTTAAACTCGTAATTAAATGGTTTTAAACTCGATTTAAATTTATACCTTGTACTTTGAAAAGTGAACCAGCCATTAAACTGTCTGCGCTTTTATCAAAAAGTTTATTTTCACCCGTCGATCGAAAATTTTAATATTAACATTAAAAAAAGCTCTCAACGCGACGATTTATAATAAAAAAATAGTGCCGCGTGATTAAAAAAAAGTGCGCAGCCCTGCAGCCCTTGGCGCGTTAATTACTTTCACACCTCGCTTCCACAAAGCTGCTGCCACTTGACCTCAATTTCCAGGCGCAAGCGGCAAGACTTTACACTTTCTACGGGTCTTCTTTCTTCGTACGTTGGCTTCGCGACGGCTTTGTGTTCTCGCAAGCTCTCGAGAAGCTCGTTTGCCGTGAGGCGCGCGGCATATCGGCGCGAGTAGACGACGACAAACTTGGACGCGAAGTCGGAAGAGACGAAGTCGCCCAGACGAGATGGAGAAATTGATGACAAAGGCGAAGAAACGAAATAATGCCGAGTTGCGCAACGCGATGGGAAATTAATCGATAGAGGGAGGCTGCACTTTGCTTATTAGTTTGTCCGAGTCTTTTGGTTGGTTCGAGTGAAACTTTTAGAGATCATTAGAAATTTACGAAGAAAAATAATTTTTATATTTATAGAAAATGGAAATTTGCAGTAAACTTTGCTCTTTAGATTAAATATTTTATAAAGTGAATTCGTATTATTAAAAAGGATTTACTGTTGGCTAAATTTAACTGATTTTATTTGAAGATGAACCTCAGTTTCTAATATTAGAAACTCTCCGAGCACTACTCTACTTTATGAACTTTAGAATTAAAGGACAGATAGATCATATAAGAACGAATTCATCCTTGACGACAAACGGAAAATTGAGCAACGCTGCTCCAGATCTTTTCTCGGGGTGACGGAAGAAACGATAAAGATGAATAATGCTCGCAGAGATGAATAATAGGTAAGAGCGCAGCGGATGACTTTTTTGATAAATACGTCGCCAGAATTAAAATTTAAAAAAGTTTTTTTTAACATGAAAATATCGTGCCCGCGGCTCGCTAATATATTACAGAGATATATGAGATTTTCTGCAGAGAATAGAGGAAAAGCTAGGAATAACAAATACTTAGTCCTAGAAACTAGATATGCTTCGTCTTGTTACCTTTAAATCATTCTTTTTACATTGTACTGGGAAAATTATATTATTTTAAAAGCTCTCTTACAATTAGAAATATAAAATTATTCTAGAGAAATTCTTTTTTGTAACTATTTTTTATGATATATGGACATCAATAAAAGTTAAATAAATATTTGAGAAATACGTAAAAGCAAAGTTACAAATATCAGCTTCTTACGTTCTGACATTCGTAGGAAAAAAAGCATTATCTCCTCGAAGACAAAGGAGCACAAAAGTAAATAATCCTCGTAAGAGAAAGAAATAGAGTAAAACCTTACGATAGAGGCAAAAGAGCGGCAAACGAACATTCTCCGTCAACAGACATGATATTGAGAATAAAATAACGCAAAGTTTGCCACGTACTCTTGTATTCTATAAAAGTGAACGCGGCCGCTTTAAAACAGTGCCTCAATACCTTACATTTCACACCTCTTTTTCACTTGCGCGGCGGCGGCGCTTTTGCATTTTCAGACACAGAGTCTCATTTTTGTTTGCGCGACGCTCGCCGCCGCCGCCGGCGCTGACCCAGTTTGCTGTAAGTGCGCGAACTTCAGGACTTTTCATTTGGCCAGATTATAATGACGAGCCGCTTGTGTCTCGCTTTTCTTTTATCGGCGATCTAGCTTTTTTTTCTGCCTGATGTGTGGCTGTGTCTTGTCGGCCGCACAATAGTAGAGGTGGATTTATTGGTTTGTTTGTGTGTGGGGACAAAGTTGCAAGCGCTACGAGGGCTTTTGTTTTATGGATTTTCGTCCCCGTAACGAGGCGCATTAGTCTCAGCGCCTGGAATCTGAAAGTTAGTTTGCGATTTTTTGCGTGCATTGTGGATTTGCGGAAAAATGTAATTAGGGTGCTGCGGCAAAGTTCGTTTCACGGTAATCCTGAGGATGATGAAAGCTTATTTTGAAAACGTATCTTTAGCAGTAATATAATTAATATTTGAAAAATCGTGCACAATAATAAAATTAGGTTCCGTTATTACAGCAAATGGATTGATTAAACTATATTTTAAGTGGTAGTTTACATAGATAGTCAGACAAATGCTGCATTAAGATAATTATTCAGAACCAATTATCATAGCAGCATTAGTTAAAAATTATAAAGCTTTTTGAGTTAATAACAAAATTAAATGAAAATATTATTGATAACAAAAGAAATAGAAACGTACTATTAACATTAGATTTTTTTACTACTAAAAGAATTTAAAAATAAGATTGCTATTTTCAACCTTAACAAAACAAAATAACAAAAATACTTATAAATAAAAATATATATTATACTTAAAAATATTCAACAAGCCTTTCCACATTAAGCCACTATCAAATAAGACAAATAATTCTTCCTGCGCGCGTACAAAGGCGGTTCGCGCCAAAGAAAACTCTCTTGATCATCCCGCTCGCGCGCGCGCGCGCCATGAAAATATAAAACGTAGAAGGCGTCCGTTTCATCAGTACTGTTCCTCCGCAGTGCAGCTAGAGGAGCAGCAACAGCAAGAATGGAATCGAGTTATTCCGAACAAAATTAGCAGCTCGACTCGTCCATTTGTCTCGTAAATGAATTATAGCGCGGACGCGCGTACACTCGAAAAGTTCATCACTCCCTTGTTCTTATAAATTCCCGGACGACCTGCAGCAGGCGCGCTTTTCTCCTTTCTCCTTTTTCCGCGGGAAAAGAGAGAGAGAGAGACAGCAGAAGGAAGCTAAAAAGAACGGAGTCGACGTGACAATCGAATTGCGTAGCTGTAAATGTCTGGGAACGGGCTCGCAAAGTACAAAGAGAACAGAAAAAGTAGGGGGCTGGGGGAGGCTTGTATAATGGATACGGAAAGGAAAAAAGGAAAAATTTATAAGTTACTGACAACTTGACGCATTAGCTTAACGCTCGGCTAGCTTTGTATCAATTGGAACGATTTCCACTGGTTATGGCTACAACTTTTTCTGGGCTTGGCCTTAGGTCTTATCGTTTTCTTGTATATGTTATTGAAGATTTAATTACGAAAAATAGATGATAAAATAATTACAGATCGTACAATTTAAAATGAAATACGAAATTAAATTTTGATAATTTATTAACCTGTATATAACACCTGACCGATCTACTTACTTTCATTCAACCAGAATAATTTTTTGAATTTAAAGTCGAAGAAAAGAAAAGAAAAACTCAAAAGTAGATCCACTACCATCCATTCAAATGTCGAACGATTTTCCCGCGGCCCTCGGCCATTTCGTTTACTCATCACCATCAGGGGGTTACATTCCTCTAACCGTAAACTAGCGCTCGGGCACTTACACGACATACCGTAACCGTCCTATTCCCGAAGCGGGAAAAATTCGAATTCTCGCACGTGCAGCGGGCCGCTATACTCGGACATTTAATCGCAGCCGAGTTTTCGTCGAGCCACGTAGCGCTCGGGGCCCTTAACTCCGAGCCTCACGCAGCGCGTATAATACAAGATCCGGCACGTCCAGCGCCGAGGAAATTTACGAGGCGGACTTTACGCGTGTGAGGGTGGCGTTTTACGAGGCATTCGGCCAAGAGTCGGGAGAGAGAGCGGCATTGCCGAGCGCACACAGTTCCTTTCTCGCTCTTTCCGGTTATGTTCCGAGCAAGTCAGTCGGTATCGCTCCTAATGAAGAGCGAACGACATTTTCGGGACATGTCTTTGCGCGAGCGCGTCACGCTGGGCTTACGTGTACGCAGGGGGTGAGGCTGGAAGAATGGAGACATTGGCATTTTCGTTGGGAAATGTGAAGAGGTATTTGATATTTCATATCGCGACGGCTGACGTCTCGGTTGAAGCTTTTTCAATATGGATGAGAGATAAAATGATGGACTTGGGTATGACTTTATTGTAGTGGAGTAGGAGTTTATTCAATTGGGTGGATTAATGTAAATAGTAATATATAGTTTATAATGAATAATGATTGTTAATAATGTTGAATGTAATAAGCTGGTATTTATCTTGAATGACCTATTTAATTATAAAGTATGAGTATATTCACAAAATTTACAAGTATACGTTGAAACAAATAAAAATAAAAATTTTATTTTACTTCCTTTCTGAATTAAGTTCATTTGCATTTAAATCTGCACATATGCATCCATGTAACCTAATATATACAACATACACACACATATACATACACACAGATACGCACACATACATATGCACAAAAGCAAACCCACACGCATGCATATATTATACATATTCAGAATCACATCCACACACAAAGTCCGACTAATGTATGCCCAGTCGCATGCAGAAACGTTTATATTCATAGTTAGACTTTCATGCTTCCTCCTGTGAAAGCTTACTACTCACGCACTCACAAAGAGGGACCAGAATGTGCTTGAAAAGGATTCCAACGACGATTCGAGGGTCAATATCTAGCACCTAAAAATTCAAGCTCAGTACCCATAGTTTCAATAAATAAACTTTTTTTGAGATTAAAACTAGTTATTTTTTGGAAAATGATATCTCTTTTATCGTTTAAAAAATTCTAAAGACTTAGTATTTTAGGATAACTACCTATGTAATAAAACTAGATAAAAAAAACCATAATTTTATTTTTATTTTTGTTTGTTAAAAAGTAATAATTTTATCGACAATAACATATAAACAAAGATAAAATGAAAATATTATTGAATATATTACCACAGTTACTATGTTTAATTGTTTGTAGAGACCACATTTTTAAAGGTAATATCACATAGTATTTGAGCTTAGGCATCTTATACTTTGCAAAGGAAAATCCATTTCATAGAACTATTAGTACCGGACTTCATTCCCAAGTATCAAAAACCCACCCTTAAAGCCTCGTTGAAATCCTTTTTCCGCATACTCTATTTCCCCCCTTAAAAGAGGCTACGTAAACGAGCTGGCTCGTCGACATTTCTAGGTACGCACGTCTTTATTACATTTTCCAGGAAGTTTTTAACACAATAACTCGCTGCAATCCGGAGTCCGGGTAGCGCGCCGTCGCGCGGCAGCCAGTTTACTTTGTCTCTCGCCTCCAGCTCGGCGAAGAATCTGCATTTTGCTCGCGTGCGCGCGGGATCGCTCGACCGACGAAAACTTGGACGTAGACCGGGGGACAGAGCCTTCTGGATAATGGGAAATTTTTTGCTGTCTCGCGCTGTGTTGAGAAAATATTTAACGTCGCAAAGTTGCCCGGTAGTCGGGCTCGCTGATTTTAATGCTTTTTAAATGCGGATGGATATGAGCTTTCGAGATGATATTTCCTTAAGCTTTAGATTGGAATATATTGAAAAGTTGAATGAAAATAACAGTAAATAGTTGCTAAAGTTTAGCTTGCAATTTATGAAGCTTTGTATCTTTCAGGCATTATCTATATTATACATATAGCTGTAATGTTTATAATTTTTCAAACTGGGATAAATATATCTTGAGTAAAAAACTACTTCTAATATTCAACAGTCAAAATTCAATCAGATTACATTACACATCTACACCTATTAATACATACAGCTCACATAGGACAGTCGAATAAAGCATAAAATAACGGCGTTTCACGGGAGACGTAATTCCTTGCCGATATTCACTTCGCCTCGTGGCCAACGCTGCTATAATGCATTTAAAGCGGCGTGAAAACTGCCGTCAAATCGATAACCTAGACCGGAACGCCAGAAATAGAGAGAGAGAGAGAGAGAGAGAAAGAAGGGGCAGGGCGCAATTCTTATCAATGCCGACCGTTATCAATTTTGCGATGGGTAGAGCGAATTCCCCTAGGGTTTTTTTATCCAGCCGCACGTGCTATCGTAGCGGCGAGAACATATGGACTCTCTCTTTTTTTTTTCTTTGTCCTGCCCAGTTCCAAAGTGCGACAGATAAGTTTTATCCGTGCCCGCAAGCGTATACAGTATTTTAATTCAAATAATTTCGCGGGCTAACAAGAAGTGTGTGTGTGGACTTTGTTTTTCTGCTGGAATTTAATAACGAAGAAGTTAATTGAATCCGAGGAAAATACACTTTATAATATTGACCCAGAGATTGAGAAAGTTTTATCCTTAATTATACTTGAGCGGCAATCTTTTAATTAATAACGTCCTTATTAGCTAAGTGAAACATTTTAAAGTAATTTATTTCTTTATCATTAATTTTTGCACATTCTTATTTAGCTAAATTTTCTTACAAACATTATATAAAAATGTATAAACACGTTATAATGTTATTAAAATAATTAAAAAAATATTTTATTGAAAATCACATAATTATTTACTTAGATATTGTAAGAGCACTTGAATAATAATAACAATTTCCGAGTCATTAGATTGTGAATGATAATTGAAACTCCGCGACGAAAATGGATCTAGTCGACATTGGCTTCACATTTACGTATGTTAATTAGACTCCTCTTATTCGGCACCAATTTTCAGCGTGAATTCGCTACAGTTCTCCTGGTAATTCGCGTAATTCCGTAATCACGAAGTTAAGTATTTTAATACATTTTATTGAAACACAAATTTATACGGACTCAAATATTACTCCAACATTCTCAAATATTGTCTCAACATAAACAGCAGCCATAAAATCCATTTTATTATGACATATTTTATAAATGATTATTTTAAGATAAGCATCTCAAAAGATGACAATATCGTTGCTCTTGATAAGTCCGCAAAAAAACTCGACGGCGACGCAGCCGGAAAGTAATTAATAAGGGATTTCCTTTAAAGGAGATGAGAGGAAGCTGTACAAGTTTTAACGATAGCTTAGACCGGGCCTGACGAGGTAGTTGCGTGCAAATTGAATGGCTTTAAAGGAGAGGAAGCAGAGCCCTCTCCCTTATATAATACAAGAGTTGGCGAGATAAGGAGAATCTTTGGTTCCTTAAATAGGAATCATATTAAATTGTGATTTTTAAGGCTGTTCTTTTGCAAAAGTTTGGGGTAAAAATTTGAGGCAAGGTTTTGCTGATATAGAAAAAAAGACAACAAAGGGTAGGTTGAAAGAGACAAATATAATTAATGTAAATTCTTTTTGGTAAAGTCGAGAATTAAAAAAGACGTTTAAATTATGATAATTTAAAGAAAAATCAAATCGTTTCATCTTATTCAGTAAACGGATTTTTGTACAAGATTTCCTTTGAACCTGAATTCAATATTGATGGTTTGAATGTTTGCCAGAAAAAACAGATCCATAACAGCCAATCTCGTGACTTTTGCTTTTCGTCCGAATAAGTAACAGTAGGACGTTCCATTATCCTTAATGTCAGGCAACCTCGTGACTTCCATAATTCCTCGAAAGGTCTGCGGGCAAGATAATGAAGACAGAGGGAGAAAGAGTCGAGAGAGAGAGAGAGAGAGAGAGAGAGAGAGAGAGAGAGAGAAAAGCGCGACTACTCAAGTAGTTTCTGTCTTGAGGAAACTCCTTGCTCGTCGCCCGGTTGTCTTAGCGTCTTTTACTTCTCGATTTCTATTTTACATCCGTAATTAGGGATCTTTGACTTCAATGGCCTGCGGCACTTTAAAGCTAATTTGCTCGTTTGGCGCTGGGGGCTCAATGTTATTTTTTTTTCTCTCACGGTGCTTCTCTCTTTCTCGGCTTTCACTGGAAGACGATTTCGCGTTGACTTCCACTGACTTCGTTTTTTTTTTTATCACGACTAAGAGTTACTAGTTTATTAAAGGGAGATTTCGCAAGAAATTAAATTCTATTTATGTTTTCGCTACTTTTCTTTTGCGACAAGGAATCTCTCTTGAGATTTTACTTAGAATTTGTAAATACAGTAATGAAGTCTTAAATTTAACATTTATTTAAAAATGAAAAATTATTTACCTTTATGACTGTAATTAGGAGAAGAAAAACGCTGTAAGCATGAAAATAAATTATGCAATATTAATATTGAATTCATGAATGGTCAAGTTTTTCGACCTGTGTACTTAAGTCAATATTAATTTAATTTATGTTCCTTTCTTAAAATTACTTTATTTCGAATGAAATTAGTAGTAAAAGAAAAAAGATTTGAATCTTTATATGTATAATATATGAATTCAATTAAATAAGTACATTTAATTAATATCAATTTAATGCTGGAAGATCTGAAATGAATAAACTTATCCATTTTCAGATCGCCTAAAATTCATAATTTAACAAAATTTTTCTAAAACAACCCAGCCAAGCTCCTTGCATCCATTACACCCAACAGCCCTAACAAGCAGCACACCGATAAGGACACCGCAGCAACGTGCCCGCGCAGTTACATCCGTTCGTCTACCGCGACGAAATCCGATATAATTTCGCGGTCGATGTCTCCCGCATATATATTTATATACATACATGTATACTCAGCTGGTCGCACTAGGCAGCCAGCGCTCCCCTTAATCGAGGCCGGCGGTACACAGCTCCGGACTCGCGGCATAAGGCAAGTTTATAGGTCGTGTGGGATAGCCCCGGCCGAGCTGTGTGTGCAAATTGAATCATGTTAACCGAGTGAGAGAGGGAGAGATACTCACGTGGGTACACCCCCTCCGACTGATTGCAGGCGACGCAGGGATATAATGTTGCGCGTACTGGGAGTTCGGCTGCTCTCGCGGCTCCTCGTCCTCGTCTGCTCGCTCTCGCTGCTCTCGCTCCTGTTCCTCAGCCGCTGCGGATTCAACAACCTCGACGCTGACCTTGTCGACACGTCCGGTAAGTCTTTCTCTATTTTACAGCTTTTGCTCTTTCAGATTTTGGGTTTTCTTGATTATTGATGATGCTAAGCGATTTCGTTGATTTATTATGTATATAAACTTTTTATTAAACGTATCATTTTTTTAAATTAATTATCTATTTTAGGAATGAGATTAAACTTGGAATTCTATTTTACAAGTAACAAATGTAGTTTGTTAGAAATCGATCGTTGGCATTTCCAAGTGGAATCATCGTATTGGTTAAAACTAGTACGAGTTGAAGTTCACTATGGCTACAGATAAGAGCCAAACTAAACTAGTTTCTATTAAATATATGGTTTTGAACTTTAAGAGATTAAAACTTACTTTGCTGTGGATCGTATAGATATTACACAATATTTATTGATTCCCAAGCAAAAACTCATACTTTATTCCTTTTCGAAATTGAAAAAGATATGTGACCAGATAATACCAGCAATAAGAAACAAGCACTTTTAATTACACCTTCAACCTCTACCCTGGGTATTGGTTCCAATAAATTACGTCCCCCACCACGAAGGGTACAAGAATAAATAAAAAGCCTCATTTCTTTTTACGCCTCCGCCGGAGCCCGAGTTAAATGCGGTCCCGGACTAGCAGCGCATCATTCAGCACCTCGCGCTTTAATTAACAGCCTCGTTCTCCTCCTCGACGTTTCCTAAAAAGCCTTGTATATGCGAATTCGGACTCCTCATTTCTACCCGCTTACTTTACGAGTTTTCATTATTGTCAGCGATTCCGGCCGTGTCTCTTAGTTTTACACACGTCGAGTAATAAATGTTATTTTCCTTCGTTTAGCTGGCCGCGCGCGCGCTGTTTTTTTTTTCGTGCCCCGGCGATATGAAATTACGCCTCGCACCCAGTGAATAGGGTCGTTTAATTTTCATTAAAGGTGGCCAACACGCTGCGCTCGTTCTCTGTTTGTGCGCGGTCATTTCGCATGATGCCGGCTGCCATTAGAGAACGCCCCGGTGCCGCTCTGTTCATTTAGCTGCAGCGCGCACCCACCTGAAATTTTATTAAGCAGTTAATATTGTAATTTCGCTCGCGTGCGCGCGCACGCAACGTTTTTCACCCGCTGGGCTGTGTTATGAAGCGATTTTTGATTAAAATTTTTTTGACGTAGTTAAAGGAGCCTTCGCATTGCTATTGATGAAAAGTTAGTTGGGCTTGTTAGGAGGGCTGCCATTAACACTTTGTAATGAGATTTTGAATTCTAAAAAAACTGGATATCGTGAACAAAGGAGTGTTGGAATAAAATTTAAATTGAATAATAGCACGCGCAGTGATAATGAAGACCGTCTAATTAAATTTTTTTATTATTCAGTTGGACAGTAGGTATTCATTTAATTTTGAAGCGAATTCATTCAAAATTTATAATGACTAATAAAAAACCTTATTCATTTGTCAAATCTAGTTTCCCGGCGTATCTATATAATTAGCTTTAGGAACGCCGATAATTAATCATTAAAACAAGAACAGACAGCATGGCAGCAGGACGAAGCTCGCTCATTCTCACGAAGAGCTTTTTGCTATCTCTTCTCGTATATATATGTATATATAAATATATATATTCCTTTCTCCCAGGCCCGGCGCTTAATTATAACGATTTACGCGAAGCGATCAGCCGTCCATTTTCTTCCCCAAAGAAAGTCGAGTGCCACTTGGAAGCTGGAGAGCGTCGGTTTATCTGCGAGCGGCAATTACCTTTTGAACCGAGGCGCACTAGTACCTGATTCTTTGCTGCAGCGCTTCCTCCCGAGCTTTGTCAATTACACTTATTTTTTCGTTCCTCCTCGCTGCGGAGGACTTATCAATTTCTCGGCGCTCGTTTCCGTCTTCTCCTACCTCCTCAACTGCCTCTCTACATCTCCATTTACGCTCGTTCGGATACTCGAGAAAAGAGAGCGTAAAAGACCGATCGAGGAGCGCAAGCTGCTTGCAGAGGGTTACTTATCTCTCGCTAGATTTATTTTCCTGGAAAATTCGCGGAGGGCGCGCGAGGCTTTGGACAAGGATGTATACCTCGGTATATTTAAGCGATTTACTTTACGATTACGCGCAAGCGATGGGTAAACGAGTTTGGTGAGAAAGGTAAACCGAATTCAGCTAGTGTATTTTGAACGCCTTCGATTTTTTCGACAGTCGAATCAAATTATAGGTACTTGAGTTGCGAAAGCAATGTAAGAATTAAATATGATTTGAATTTATTTCTTCGTTTTTTTTCATAAATCCTACAAGTAGCCAAAAACCTGTACCATTTCTACCAAACGAACGCAGCTTCCAGCACTTTTAGCCAACATTCCTCGCTTATGCATACAGTGCAACTTCGCTTACGCACATTCACACTATAGAGAGCCCAGTGCAAAGGGAATCGGCCGTTAAGTGCTTCGCGTTAAACCTGAATGCGAATAACGCGCCCCCGCGGATGAATAATGAATTCAGGTACGCAAGCCTGCCGTTCGTCTATTAAGTGTATATACACGTGCGCGAGTATGCGAATGCAAGCAGACATGCATTCAGAAATGCATATAATAATGCGAATGTGGAGAGTACCGTGCGGCCGTTCTGATGACTCGCTCGTTATGCGCCGCGGCTCCGCGCAAAACTTTGCGCGTTTTCTAAAGGCAGCTTTTCATTCAAAATTTGAGATTCCATTCAAAATTTTTACTTTTTTTATAACCAGATTTTTTACTTGAGAATACTTGTTCTATAGTTAAAAAATTCTAATAACACGATATATTTGTTGAATATTTACTTTATTGCAATGAATAAGCATGTGATTTATTCTTGTTGAATAATTAATGAACAAATATAATTGCCTCTATGATTGTCAGATGAAATGCATAATAGTTCAAAACTAGCAAATATGACTATGCTTTCTAAGTAAGGTAATTAATTGTAGCTAAACAACATTTGCTCAATTATTTGATGTTGAATATCAGTGTTCCATTAGGTTTATGTTTATACAATATCCCCTATGTATAAGAATTATGTGTAAATACTGAATGAATTGTTGTGTATATACTTAATTAAATTTAGATTGTGATGGCAATTTCCAAACTATACGCAATCACATGCGCGTGCATACATACACTTTAGATTTACATGACATTACATTACATTACACTCATATAGATAGAGAAACTCAGAAAACTAAAAAACAAAAAAGAAATTATAGAGAAACTTAAGTAACTAATGAAAAAACTCAAGAAAATGGAAGAGACCACAAACATAATATTTCAAGGGGGAGGTTGAAAGGTGACCTTGACTTTAACCTTGATGTTTAAGGTCATTGAAAGGTTAAATAGATATTTTTCAAAAAAAAACATGTTTTGGACTTCAGATTCCAAAAATCTTTTTATTTTTAAACTATAGTAGGCTTTATCCTTACCTTTATAGATGTAGTTTTGATTTAATCTGTTATCTCGTAGTCTCGTAGTTTATTAAAAAAATAATAGGTGTACGCTCTAATTTGGGTCGGATACTTTTTTAATAAAAAATGTCCTTTTCGTGAAAATTAACTCTACGAGAGCCATTTTCTCTTTGATACTCCAAGCGTGTCAGCTTAAATTATCAACATAATTCTACATATAATCATATATAAGTTATTTTTTTTTGCGACACTTCACTAGTCAAATTAATGACATTTACAAAATTTACCAAACATTCATGAGAGTTATTATCTACTTAAAATTTGAAATCATAAAACATTACTAGTTAAACTTTCTAAAATTACTTCTGCATACTAAACTCAAAACTCATACTTCCAACCTTTCCCAGCCTTATCTCAATCCTTGCGCGCTCGAAACATCCTTTGCGGATGCGTAAGCGGAAAATCGTGCTAGTGCGATCGCGTATTACGTAACGCAGCTCCTTAGTTTTGAGTTTGAAATCACTTCGTAATGAGCTGCCGGAAACTTTCGACTTTCGGTGCATGTAAGGAGTGTAGAGCACGCATGAATACTATAATGAACTCGTGTAAATCCTTAAGTTTCACTTTGACACGTTTCGAATTTCACGGTAATTACTTACGCTCAAGACCCTATCTGCCTTGCTATTATCTTGAATAATGCCGCTCTTTACACCAAACTCGTAAAAATTTCATTTTTACCAAAAAACGCAGTAAAAACAGAGCGATATTGATCCGGCTCCATTTACCCTTCCGCGGAAAGTGATTAAACACGCATCGCGCCAATTTCCATGCTCCTCTTTTGTTTTTTTGCTCTTCACCTCTTTCACAGGTGTGCAAACGAAAGAAGATATAAGCGTTCGCAAAAAAGTCCGACTAAAAAGGGCGTATACGCACCGTATCGGAGTTCGATATCCACTTTGGAGTAGTGGCGGTCAAGTGTGCCGCTATCGCCGTCTATGATTAAATTGTGCCGAGCCGACCGTGAGGGGAAATGCATTTGTGCCGAGCGTCCGATGCATGTACGTATCCTGCAGACACGAGCTCAGCTGTTTTTTGAGTGGGCTCAACGAGCTCACTCGATGCGCGCCACTCGACTTCCGAGTCTGCAAACAGCTACAGCCGAAGGAAAGACTTTATGCTATTTTTGAAATTCGACAGATATGTGAGCACGCCCGAATTGAGAGCAGTGTAAAATCATTGAAAGCTTGATATTTTGGAAAACGGTGATGTTTGAATAAGATTTTTGGAAATGGAACTGTTTGCTTGAAAAGATTGTTGATTTAACGAAGAGTTTTGTTTTTTATGCAGCTGTCAGTTTTTAAATTTTATGTTTACATTTATTTATTCGTGTACATTTTTTTATTGAGGGTAAAAGACTTTCGATAGTTTGTCGTATTACGTTCTGACAGTTGGTTACTGTTTGTTTACGATATTACAACTACAGTTTCAATTATTTTCAGAGAAACACTCGTTCTAGTTAAAAAGCAAACACATAAGATAGTACGATATCTCGGAATAACCGATCGGTAAAAGTTCACGTTTGTTTTTACAATTACATGTATTTTTGTTGTGTGAATGTATATACTGCCATTTGTACGTGTGCGAGATGCTCGAGGGTAAATAAATAACTAAATAAAACAATATAGTATGGAAAGAGCTATATTTTACAAAAATATTTGAATGTTAATAAAAAAAGATTTTATCATTTGCGTTATTGAATCGAAAGGTATATAGTTTGTAAATATAATAAAGAAATTAATTTAAATTAAATTCGTTAAATTTTGTAACGATGTTTGGCTTAAATGTAGTGCATCAGATAACCGGTCAACTAATGAAACTTCAATTTTAGGTATTTAACAAAATAATGAAGTTTACATAACTTACAAAATGTTGATTTGAAAAGATTAACATATAAAATTTTATACGTACACGTTCTGGTTTTAGTTTCTTGCCGGTAAAAATTTCATTTTAAAATTATAATAACTCAAAAAACATAAAAAACAAAAAATTAACAAATATCATATTAAAAAGTCCAAAAAAATACCTTCCTCACCCAACGCATACATTTCCTTAAATTACGGCCGCGATCGAAAACGCGGCAAGCATGCGTAAATAAGCCGACGCGCCACTAGCAGAGGAAGGCGACCGACTGGCATTCACCTTGCGCCATAATAGAAATCCAATTAGCGCGGGCGCTCGTCCTACGAGATAATAATTATCTCACCACGTGCGCGCGCGTACACCGCCACGAAACAACGACCTCCCCCCCCCCGCCTCTTCTCCCACACTCACGCGCAGGAAATAAGGTGGCGCACACAAAGCGGGTCTCTCATTTTTTTGCGCTTTTTGTCTTTCTGTATCTCAGTTTTGTAATGGTTAAATAAATACCGGGGAGTGTGGGTTGCTATTTTTGTCCTGTTATTTGCGCTTTTTTTTACAGTTGGGTTGTGGCTTATATGAATGTGACCGACAGAGTGCAGTTAGCTCGAAGAATGGAGGATGTTGGGATTGTTTTGTTTGTTACATGTAGGAAAGAAATTAAGATTTTTGCGTTTATAGAATTGAGATGAAAATCTGTATAGTTTTTAAGTGCTACTGTAGTCTGTAAATCTTTTTGTGTTTTCCTTTAATTAAATTAACTTGATATTTAAGTACTTAAAATATTTTTTCAGAATAATATAAATTAAGGTGGCTTAAAATACTTTGTAACGATAATGTTGTTACAAATCATTTTTAAATAAAATTAGATTTTTCAATCTTAAGAAAATAGATTATTTTCAAAAACAAAATTTTATTCATGATATTTCTAATCATTTCAACAAAGGCAATTATAAAAACCATCAAAACAATCCTAGTCCAAGACTTACGAAAATGGACAATGGCTAAGAATATCTTAGCCATTGTCCTTCCCCGTAAAGATAGAAACCAGAGCCCAGTGAGCGCAGTGTCGCTTGCAGCAAAAGTCACCTCTATCTCTTTCCCTCGCGTTAACCCGTATCTTTTCCATTTCGCTGTATATATATATATATATATCCGACTCCCTCCGCAGCTCGAGAGAGACGCGGCGAAAAATGTGCGCGACGCGAAAAGTTCCTCTCGCGTTATTCGCGCCAGGCTGGCAGTTTATGGTGGAATTTTTTGGAAAAAGCAGGAGATGTCGAGGCGAGAAATGCGGTTCAAAGTGCGGAGGAAGACGCCGCGATCGCGTGTGTACAAATTTCGAAAACTTTTTCTGAAGCGCCTGCTTTGAATCGATTTAGCACGTCACGGCTTGTAAAAGTTATCGAAGTCGCTTTCGGAGCGCCTTCGCGACATCGCGGGAACGTTCGAATTTGTAGAACATTTCTTTATTGCTCGCGCCCGACTATTTTTCAAAAATTCATAGGGAATTCCTCTTACTAAAATATTTCAAATTCTTAAAAAAGAAAGAGGAAAGGATGAAAGACGCGTGATAGAAACTCAAGGATTTAGGTCATGTTTCTCGCGAGATACATGGTATATACGAGACGGATAAGTGTATATACTTGTATGTGTTATAGATTGTTCGAGTAGGGCAAACCCGGAACGTTAAGAGGCTTTTACATGATTATCGTGCACTTAGTTCAGCGCTCGTGTAGGATTGATTGGGCCGCTGCAGTACAGTTGGTGCGTTATTAATGGTATTGAATTTATTCACGAGTGGCGCAAGCTCGATTCTCGGGCACAATGGTATGCCCTAATCGCTGCTCAGAGCTAAAGGTATACTAAACTGTTTGAGTATCAAGAAGCTTTTTTGTTAATGTTTAATTATGCAGTTTAAAATTGCATTTATAGAGATTTTTCATGTCGGATACGATTGATAAGTAAGGATCCATTATTAAAGGTCGTTAAAAGTAAAGTGACTTTAGTCGGACTTAAAGCTTAGCTCTCGCGAGCGCGAGTTTCCCAAACTTGACTCTCTTCCATTGCGAGCGTCGTAACGAAGGTGGCTGCGCAGCAGGGAAAAACCCCATAATGGCAGGGTAAAATCTGCGACTAAAGCTACTACCCTAGGCATTATTCGCGAAATTGTTTTAAACGGATTTAACGAAGTCGCTCCAACTAATAACAATCTCTATTAAAACTTTAAATACGAGACGAAGTCAGCCCTGTACACACCTATATAATGCAGCTCTCCCAGCCAGCCTTAAAATCCAGTCGCGCACTCGAACTTTTCCCCGAAAGCTACGATAAACAGCTTTTCATTAAAGCCGTCGCTCTCGCTGCGCGCTGCAATTATGAAAAACGAATTTCAAGTTGTAAGATTCGAGGCGCATATAGCTCGTACGCGAGATATATACGCGTGTACATCTCATTGGCGGCGCTCGTAAAACCTGCCGTTTTGAGCGCTCATAAACGCAAGCCAGAGCGAGTACTTCGCCAGATGTAAATTGCAGTTTTAAATGCTCGCGCGTGCGTGCGCGGCTCTGCCGCGTCTCCGGGATGATTTACAGCCGTTACACGCGCCTAGAGGGTTAAAATGACTTGAATGCGGCCCGCGAGGTGCTCGCCCACGCGCTAAGCGATTTTTCATTGCCGAAAGGTAGACTGTAAAGCGGCTTCGCTACTGTTTTGATACTGCGCGCCCTTAAAAATTTTTCCTGCTTTATCTCTTTTTTTTATTATTTTCTTTCTGCCTCGTGTCGCTCGATGCGCTGTAGTCTAAGAAGAAAGTAATTTGAAAAAAGGATTCATCTCAAAACTAGAAACAACATTTTAAGCATTCTACAACACCATCACTCTCACTTAAATATTTAGGGCTTAAGTAAAAAATCTTTGCAAGCCGCCCCCTTAAGCACTAACCATCGCCAGCGCTCGTAAAAATAAAGCCCGCCTTTCAGACACACACGCTTAATTAGGTCAGCCGCACGGCGCATTAATCGAGCTCCCCTCGGCCTCGATTTCCTAATTATCCAGCTTTCAGCAAGCCGTTTCGTTGCTTTTAAACAAGCCCCTCTGCAGCCACAGCCACAGGCCCGCACACACGAGGAGCTAGCGCTAAAATCGCATTAGACGCTCGCTCGGAGCCGCGAGCACGCGCTTTCGCGAAGTTGGCCGTCGCCGCAGCGTGTCGCGCAAGAAGGACGCGCGTAAAGGCCCGGGCATATACCTCCGACAGGTATATACGCTCTTCGTCTACTCTGCGCCTGGCAGCTCTCTCTCTCTCCGCGGCGCGCAAACCGCGAGCTGCGCTACTCGATAAGTTCCTCCTTGTTCTGCTATAGCACTGCTGCTGTTGCTGCTAGCTCGGCCCACGTCTTACGAACTCGCGCGTATATGGCTATCTCTCTGGGAAACTTGCAGGACATCGAGCGCGTTGAGAGAAAGGAGGGGGGAGTTTCGCGTAATCGCGCGTGACGAATCGGCGAACTTGAGAGGGAGGCAGGACGATTTGTGCGCTCGCAGGCTGGAGTGGCGCGGAGGGCGACGCCATCGATCAACGTCGATTTTAATGGAGTCGAGTTTGTCGGCTGCCGAGAGCGGGGCTTTGGCATTTTTATGGCCTGCTGATGTGTTGTAATGTAGCTGGAGAGGGAGGAGAGAAAGGGAGACTGGGCCGGGGTTTCACGTGCTCTGGGATTTTAAATAGATGTCCTGATTTAGCTTTCACGAAAATGACGATTCATTGCAATTTTTAGGCTACCCATCCACCTCAAAATATCAAACACGCCAGCAAAACGTCAATCTCCATAAACAGCAGCTAATCCAAGCAGTAAAAGCTCCCGGAGCATGTAGAGCCTCGCGACAAAGCCTAAATCTCCTGCCGCGGGCCAAAAGCAAATAAACTCATCGGCCATTCAGCCGCGGCTAAACAATCGCGCGTATTCTCTCCTCGCGTGTAGCTAGCTCATCGGAAGACAATGGCCCGGCCGTAGGGGAGGTAATATTCCTGCGGCTCGCGTTGTCCGAAACGAAGCATCCCGCGCACTGCACACAGGAACGAAATCACCGCTGGTGCGCGAGCGCGCGAGCGAGGCAAACATTATTGTTGTCCATCGATGACGACGCTGATACGGCCGCGTGTGCGTGTGCGCAAACATAAGCCGGCGTGCGCAAACAGCGTGGATTGCACGTGGCGCGGATCCCTGAGCGTGTCTAGAGAGATTCGAGTTTCCGGTGCGCTGGGCTTTAGGCTTCGCTGGGAGTCGTGTGATTGGATTGTGAGCTGGGTTATGGAGGGTGTTTTATGTTGGATTAGACTTGAGAGTGTTTTTGTGGAATTTTTCAGTTGGTTATTGCGCTCGAGATCGCGGAAGTTTGTTTGATAATACTGCTTCTTCGAGAAGATAGGTACTACTGGTTATTGTTTGGGCGTCGGTGGAGATGCGTTCTTGTATTCGAAGAAAGAATAATATAAACGTTTTATGTTTCGCTTCTCTGAAATGCTGTCGAATAAAAGAGGAAAATATCGCAATTTTCGTAACTGCGACCATATAATACATAAAACAAGGCTCGAAAGAAAATGTTTTGGGTAAAGTGAGCACTGTTTCTTACAATAAAAAATCTAAAATAAGCTACTTGACGGTAACTTTATATTTTTTCTTTTTTTTGGAAGAGCCTTTTCAGTCGTGCTGTTTTACTTACCTAACCTTTAACTTTACACCTACGACTTTACTTACCTGCCTACTCTATTTACATTTCATTCTACCTGCTTTGCCTATGCGAACTAGTTTTTTTCTCCTTTCCGCGCTATCGCCTTATCTTGACTTTTATGGCAACAGCTATTCTCTCTTGTATCTTTTTGCTCTTCATTCCTTATTCTGTTTATCTTTTTTTTTTTCATTTAAACGTAGTCGAGTAAACTTGTTTTATTCTTCACTTTTATTTAATTTTATTTTTAAAGAAAGTTAAAAATGTCTTTTGTATCGTAAATAAATTAAATCACGTACAGATAAAAACAATTGAAATACTTTATTCCACACATAAAATTTCGAGATAATTCGCTTTTTCCTGTAAATTCGTGCAAGGTAATTGTGCGTTAAAAAAAGCAGTGTTATCAAACAAAATAGGATTACTTTTAACGGTTTAAAATCGCGTAATTTGTACGTTCTAATACTAACGTTCAACTCTATACTAAATAATTAAGAACGCTTAAGTTTTGTAAATATGAAATGTTTTTTAATATAAGCTATCCTCAACCAACTCATCTTCCAAAGTTACCTTCACTTACCCTACCCAAGAAAAACACTTCAAAAATTAAAATCCACAAAACATATTTACCTCCATAATACCCACAAGCCTCCAAATAATAATACCCCAAAAGCCCTCGCCCAAGACTATAATTACCCGCGCATCCTCGGCCGCAAATACCTTGAGGTGTATATCCGCAACCGCAAACATCTCCCGGTCAAACTGCCGCGTCAAGAAGCAGCCGTTCACTGCACGCTGCCTGTAATCACATGCACGGCCGAGGGCTCAGCAAACTTGGGGCTTATTTCCCGTAAGTCTGAGCGTGCGCATGTCCCGATGTAGACATACACGCGCGGGGGCTCGTCTCGTGTTTGCCAGTTATGCCGTCGAGCCCAGAGAGAAGTACACATATACACGGAGAGGCCGAGCCGCCGTGAGAAGGAGACGGCTGATTGGTTTTCGTTGGGAGAGCTCAGAGCATTGGCTTGGCGGCGAAATTATTGGCCGACTGTTTGGTGAGACCTGATGGATTGCGGAGTTTCCATATGGCGTGCTGGGGAATTTAATGGGAGATATGTACTGTAAATGTTTGATGTTTGCCTTTATTGATGTATCGCGCGGATTTCAACGAGTTCTGACGGGTTTGGGCTCGGTAAGTAGTAACGGACCGGCTCGTGTCGGACATCTATCTACTCAGATGTAGCAGATGGTTACCGCTCCTATTTTCAAAATAAAGAAATAGTTATTTACGACACAAGTGTGGTAAAATGATTTTAACTTCGTGTGCACGAGCGTAGCAAGTTCGGAAAGTTTACATGAGGTTAAAATCGCTTTATCGCCCATGCATCGTAATAATTTTTTGATATGACGTGCGGAAAGCTTGATTTAATGCACGCGTTTCCGACCGAGCGTGCGGAAAAACGAACTTCCCGCACGCCGTGTCGAAAAATGATGATTGATTAAATAAGATCACATAGATTGACATAATATTCTCTAAAAAGATCACAGAATAAGCTTAACTGCATCCAGCCTCTACCCAACAGCAGCCGAGAAATCTCGACACAAAGATCGTAAGTTACCTCCTCGGTTACCACTCTCCCTTAGTCTCGCGTCTCTTCTTCCCACGGATAATTCCCCCGTCCTTCGGCGGCTCTCTCTCTCTCTCTCTCCTCCCGAAGGTCGTTAAAGCTCTTGAAGCTCGCGAAGGCGACGCGTTTCCAGTCGCACGCAATGCGCCGTCTTGACGCGGCTCTCTCGTAATACCGCAGCCGCTTCCAGCTTGGCCGCGTGAAGCCAAGTGCTTTGCCGCCTTTTCTTTTGACGAAATGAATCCTTTGTGTTTTCCGAGAAGAGAGGGAGGAAATCCTCGAGCTCCCGCAGCTTCACGCCTCTCGCTTTGATCGCAAGCTCTTTTCTTTTCTTTACTCTTTCCGGACCTGAGCGCGCAAGCGCTTCCTTTTTTTCTTACCCCCTTCTTCGCTCTGTTCTCTTAAGCGCTCTTTGAGAGGCCTGTTTTCGATGCATTTGATAAAGAGGAATTCCGTGTCGGACGATTCGAGCTACAGCCGTGCGCGCGGGCTTTGGGGAAATTGGGTTTTTCGATTCGACGCGTCTCAGGGCTTTTATTATGTTTTAGAGGCGAGGGTCTGACAGACATATTTTCAGTTTTTCTTTCACGGATATGTACTTTTGTGGTCGCTGTTTTATAAAACCTCAAAGAATTCCAACATGGAATTGCAAGTTTAAAAACGTCTAACTGTATACCTCATTACCCAACAAGCCCACATAAATCGCCGGCAAAACCTAATCGCCCAATTGACAAGCTTAGCAATTTCCCAGCCGGCGTCCCTTAAAACTCTCGAGACTGCATGAAACATTAAAATTGCCACAAGCCGCTCCCGTAAGCACACAAGCCCGCTTCCACCTTTATAAATTATCCCTTTCAGCGAGCCCGGGCGTGCTGATGCTTATTTCACCCTCTCTCTCTCTCTGCGCGCGGAAACTTCTCTCGCCGAATATTCGCCAGACTCTCGCGGCATTTCTCAGCCCGTAAATATTTCGTCGCGAGCGAGCGCGCGCGGTCCCCCGTAACAGCGGTAATAACGCGAGCGGCTGCCGGCGCGCAAGATACACTTGCACTCGCTTTCTCCCTCCCGACCACTTGACAGACTCGCTGCGCGCTTCTTGCGAACTTGCCGCCGCAGAGACACGCTTGCCTGCCCCCTCCTCCCTGTGCTCTCTTGTTCAGGCCAAACAAGGAGAATGTTGCGCGCTGGACGGCCGGCCCCGCAAAGAGATAGTTCCGGCGAGTTTTTCAAGCCGAGAGGAGAGGCTCTTGTTGAGGGGGACTAGTTAGTTTGGATAAGGGGCGAATTCTTGTTCTGACATTTTCGAAAGCTCGGCGGTTGTGACGTTGTGGGGATCTATTATTTGTAGGTGATTGCACGTGGATTGTCAGGTGGATGTTGAAGGTCTTTTAGGAGCGAGGGACTTTAGCACCGGTTTTACTTTCGAAAGACATACTTTTTCCCGTATATTTTTGAAAAGTTAGTTCTCGAAAAATTTAATAAAACTGAGCTGCGAGAGTAGGAAGTTTAAGCAGTAAAAAGCGTATCTTTAGCGCGGCGAAATCGAAACTTTAGAAACATTTATCTGAAAATTGGATTTTTCCGGGCTACAAACTTCCTCGCATAAAGTTACTCTCGTAATAAAAAGGCAATAAAAAAGTTAAACAAATATACGTTATCCGACTCTCCCTGTCTCTCGGTTAATTCACTTCCCTCTATCATCGATAGCCCGCCTCCCTAATCGATCTATCACGTAGCGCTGGAAAACAATTCGACGACAAGGCGAGCTCAGCGAAATCCCCGGCCGATAAACAAAAACAATCGGGCTCTCTGCTCGTTTCGGGCGCGCAGAGCCTTAAAAGAGAGAAAAAAGCGCTTGCATACCTGTCGGCGTGCGCAGCAGCGAGTCCCCCGGAGCTTTCTCGGGCGCGCGGCCATTAAGCTCGTGCTGCCGGCGGCGGCGGCGGGCGCGCAGAGACATTTATTTCACTTACACTCCGGAGGCTCGCGCAATTTATTGTGCTTAACGGCTCGATTCTTTACAAGCTCGTAAAGCCCTCCCGCTGCCGGGCTGATGCCCTCGCGCGATTAAGCCTCGGAATTTTTCCAGAGCCTTTGCTGATGCAGAGCTTGGCCTGATGGAAGTGCGGGGATGATGACGTTTATGGCTGGGAAGGAGGCGGATAGCTTGATTGAAGGTTATGCCTTTTCGAGCGGGGGTATGATTTAGCGGCTCGCTCTCTGGTCATGTCTTTAGCGTGGAAATTATCGACCAATAATGGATAGAAATTGGATTGGTCTAGGTTTATACCACAATTAAGAAAAAATTATTTATATTTTACTTTGCTGTGGAAATTTTATTTTTGTTATTAATTTTATTTTAAATTATTTTTATTCATAAAAGTTTTTACTTTTGGCTCATATAAAAGCATTATCCAGTTCCTGGTATTATATATGCCGTGACTTCATTAAATATATAATTTACAGGCTACATGAAAAATTCAGTACATAAAAGCATTTTTAAAAAATTAAACGTTTACATAATAAATGCATGCTCGCATAACGAATCACCCTATACGAGAAATTAATAAAAATGTTCCATAAACGATAAAATCCCTTCTCATAATAATTCACAATCCAACCTTCCATTTGTTGATTAACCCCAGCACTCATCCCCATCCACCTCGCACAGCATGCCCTAAAAAAAAAGCAAGCCAAGCTGATCCTTCATCAATACATAAACCTCCAATAGCTTCGAAGGAAGACGAACGCGAGTCTACCTACACACAGTATACATTATACAGAGTGCCGGCGGCCAGCGCGGAAAGAATCCGCGCGAAGTACATCGGAAGTAAAACCATGAAAACCCCATAGCCGTAACTCAAGCCATGCGCGCGGCGCCTCGCAGCCAGTTGGCCCGCTGTCAATTCGCCCCCCGGGGGCCAGCCCGAGCAAATATCGCGAATTGAATCACGTCGCGTTCCCCCTTTTACGACTCGCGAAAATTGGGTCGCGCCGGCGAGTTTTGCAGCTCGTAAAGTGGAAGAGTCCGGGGACGTATACCGGAGAAGCGAGTCTTCTCGACCGGAAACGGGCCTGGGGAGAATTGCGTGTTTGTCAGCTGAGGCTTTGGGAGCGTTCTTTTTTTCTTTTAGGGCGGGATGCTTTTTGCGCTGGATTCTTTAAGGGCGGTTCGGCTTGCCGTGTTGTTTGATGGGGAGACAGTTTGAATTTTTTTGCGACGGCCGTTTTAATTATGGTAATGGAGACGGAATCTTCGGGAAGTTCGTGATTAAGCATTGAAAACTTTAAGAAAGGCTTCTTAAAGTTAAATTAACAGCTATTTTACTATAATGTTACTGTTTAATTCCGCTGGAAACTTTATTATCTCTGACAGACTTAATTTACTTTACTCTCCACCCCTGATGTAATTTAAGTTAAAGTAAAATGGAAATCCAAGTACTTAAGATTAGAAGTAGAATTGTTTAAATTAAAAAACTTTTTTAGGTCAAGTTATAATAATGGTACATTAAATATTTATTAATAAATACAAGGTACAAGAAAAGAAAATTTATTAATAATTTTTAATAATTTAATTTTGTATAACATTTTTTATAAATTTAAAAATAATTATTAACATATGTTACCTTTTTTTTATGAGTATGCATTATCTACTTTTTACTCTCTACTCTTTAGCTGACGAAAGAGAGTACAATCTTCTTATTTGCATACTTACTTTATTGAACTTTAATTTGTTAATTAAAATTTATTCTCTGCTAGTGATTTACATTAATCTTAAAATAAACAACTTTTTAGTACACTTATCCAGTACAAAAATACTTTCTAAACTCAATAGAATGAAATCTAGAAGTAAAAAGTTTACAACCTACATTCTTTGTAAAAATTTAAATGTAGCTTCTAATTCTTAAGTAACTTTTATTTACTAAATTTAATATCATAAAAATTTATACTGTGTTAGGTAAAAGAAATCTTAATAGAAAATAAATGTAGAATACTAAAATTAAAATATTGCTCAGACAAATAATTGTTGTTATAATGGTACAATATTGGTTTAGAATCGTGATTTTAATTTTTGTAAAGTAACTAACTTACAAAATTACTTGACTGAGATTTCTATGAAGTTATACAGGCATATTAAGAAATTAATCTATTTTATTAACAGCTGGAGAGTAAAAAAATACTTTTTTGTCACACAGGCACGATTTTCGCGCTTTTTGCTACCTAAAATGAGAGCTAAAAGTGCCCATTTTCAGAC
>UELX01002219.1:0-33242 GCA_900480035.1 Eupelmus urozonus
GTTTGTGTTTCAGCGAGGATTGTCTTTTCGAGAGAGAGAGAGAGAGAGAGAGAGAGAGAGAGAGAGAGAGAGAGAGAGAGAGAGAGAGAGAGAGAGAACGGATAATGGAGATTTCCGAGTGAGTAGGTTTCCCGTATAGACCGCTTTTTCAAACTTTCAAATAGCGAGTAGAGAGCGAAGAAAAGGAAAGCCCGCGCTTTTTAAGTTAAGTGTAATGAAAACCTTTTAGAAAACGAGAGTAAAAGTTTGTTACTTGTCAAACAGCTTCATTGGCCTTAACTAACGTCGTTAGAGAACTGTAAATTATGTAAAATTACAGCAATTTATCTACGTACCTAAATGTAATGATGAAATTCTGCAATTTGTTTTATTTTCTGTTGAAAATTAACTTTAAATTTTAACGTAATTTGAATACATAATTATCTATACTCAGACTTGCAAATCATCACAAAAGAATCCCTAACAATTTTTTCAACTCCTGCGCACTGCAACTTTAAAATCAATTCTCCAATCAAATCACTTTTTTTCCATCGTATTCCATTTTTCCCCTGCCTCTTTCATCCTCTTCCAAAGTCCAAGTCCATCATCCCGGTATAGATCAAGCCAATAATCTCTGTATCAATAACCTATCTCGCGTTTGATGTCCACGTGTTTGCTGGTATCTCAGCGCCACGTGGAGCCAGTGCGACGACGTCAGTTTCAGAGTCCCCCGACGCGGCATCATCTCCAAGTGTACGATTACCTTGGCGGGCTTGAGCCGGACGCTGATCCAGCTGCCTCCAATATCTAAATCGTCAGGTATATTCGGCCGCCGAATTCGATATCTGCGCGTGTCAGATCGCCAGCGACGGGATCCGCTTAGTTATTTCCAATATGTCTATGAGCCCGGATGTCACGGGGATTTGATGTCCGTGCCGATGATGAAATCCACACAGCTCGCTCAGTCGTCAGTTGGAATTCGATATTTTCGTAATGAATACGGAAGAGCGGTGATCATCGGTTATTACAGTAGAGTTGATTATCCGACAGAGAGAGAGAGAGAGAGAGAGAGAGAGGGAGAGAAAGAGGCGTTATATCTTTAAAAATGATCTAATCGTTTGAAAAGAAATAAAAATTTTAAATTTGGGTTATAACTTTTGAAAGAGAGGTTCGTTTGGAGTTATTTTCGGTCAAAAGAAAGAATGCCTGCAAAAATGGATGTAAAAATTTTAAAAGTCTATCTTCGTAGTTCAAATATTCACAAAAAGCATGGAAAGTATGAGCTTTTTAAAATAGTAATTTTTTGAAAAAGAAATGATAGCACTAGAAGATAAATTTTTCAAAGTTTACTAATCTGGATAATGTACTCATTTTAAAATTTTTTTTTTTAATTACGTGCAGTGTAATAATATTTAAATAATTATTATTTTTAAATTATTTAAATTCGAATTAAATATAATATAATGAAAATTCAAATACCTTATATTAACAATGTACCTAATGAGATTATTAAAAATATAAAAAAGTTATTGTGACACCGACATAAGCTAGAAAAAACTGCGATCGCAGGTAAAGCTTTAAATCTTATACATGTACTCCTATGAAATATTATCATAAAATTATTTTTTGTTTTTTTAATCTATTACAAGAATTTTAATTTTTTATCATCATATATATTACATATAAAATAATTTCCGAATCACATTTATAAAACACTATGCCGTCTACTTAAGCAAAAATAATCATAAAACTGGAAAAAAAAATATTTTCAGAAGTTCTTTGACGATGTAACTTTCAACGTTTCTACATTTTTTAAAAAAAATTTTCGAAAATATTTTTAAAAATTTAAAATAATTAACTATTATAATTCATGAATTTTCCATTACGAAAAATACTATATCTTTATAAATATTCTCTTAATCGCAAATCCGTACTACAGTTTGTTTTGTACATTAATATACTAATTACGAATATAATATTCGTTTTTTTTTTCGGTTTAAATTCATATTACATATGTATTATTAAATTCAAAGTATGCTGTATACAATATTTCAATGCGTTATTGAAACCTAAAGTATAGGGTTCAGACAGCAATAGGAGCAACCATGTGCACAGATGCATTTATAATACAGTACATTCATCCTTGTGAATACATGTATATAATTCAATTCGTAATTCAATCGCAATAATGCACGTAAGACTGTAGTAATTTTCGTTTGTAATTGATTTCTGTAAATTAAATAAACAAATTAATGATATTAGCTTAAATCTATTTAAAAAATTCGAACTGAACAAAAATTTTTTTCGATTCAAATAAAAGCCATTAATTACAAAAACATAATAATAAACAAATAACTACGAATGCGCATTTAATAAACAAAGACCAACATCACTTTCATTACTTAAAAATTTACCCCTCAACTTCCGCCTTCTCATATCCATTCATCCAACTCAGCCCCATCTCCCCAGCCGACCCTTCTGCCCAGCAGCGCCCAATAATTAAACTCTCCCCTATCCGAATAAAACAATCGAAATTCTCACACTCACGACCGCCGGATAAAAAAACAGCGAGAGATCCACTCGCGATGCATAATACAGCGCGCAAACGCCCGGCGCGTTACTCACGTGCTCCCGCGTCAAAAAGAATGCGCCGCTAGGCCAGCTCGCGACGAAATAAATTCTCCCGTCGGATAAATTATTCAGTCATCGCTTTTCAGACTCTCTCTCTCTCTCTCTCTCTCGCACTGCTCTTTGATAAATGACGATAAGAAAGAAAAGCGGGCGAGGAATTCCGGGACAGAGTCGAGCTCGCTGGCGTATATATGTATACGAGGGCGGCTGCTGTCGCCTTTAGTGTACCGATAAATTCTGGGCTCGCGCGCTGCCTCCTTAAATGCGAAAGCGAGCGCGCGCTGCTCTCTGCCTCGTCGGTTTGTTCTCGAGGCGCACAAACAGCCACATATGCGCGCACGGTTGCAGCGCGCCCGCGCGACACAAATTTTCTCCGGGCTGCAGGAGGCAACATATTCGCCCAGCCTTTACACGCTCATTTCCATTACAGGCTCCTTTGCTCCCTTTCTCTCTCGCTTGTTCCGGCGCTCTGGTTCGCTCTGGAAGCGACTCTCTCTCTCTCTCTCTCTCTTTAAAAATGGCCAAAAATACGGAATTAAATGGCCGAACGAATGAATAAATGCATTAAGGCCGCTATACAGCGGCCGTTAATTTGGGATGAATTCATCCGCTGCTCTCGCGCTTGGAAGTATATATGTGTATAAATGTAGGTGAGGTGAGAGGAAAGGGTAATTTAAGAGCATTAGCGTTGTTACGCCGAGGTTATCTGTAATACGTCTGTTCTGCCGGGAGAAAAAGGATTTTAACAGAATTAAGAGATAAATGATATGTTTCGGATTATTTGAAAACGTATTATGCGGATTTTTGCTCGCTACAATGAATAAAACTTTAATAATTAGACCTGCCGCGTATAGAAATGCACCGGGGGAATTCTCTATTTAATTAAAACTTCAAAATTGAAAAAGTTGAGCTAATTTTAATAAACAGCCGGAGAACTTGCCGGCGCTATTTTCCAAACGCTCTGCGTATAACGCGCAAAAAGGAAACGCCTTTTTTCCTTGTCAGCGCGAGAAAAACGTAAAGCATTCTTTTACCTTTGCGCGCCAGGTTTTGCAAAAATGTCCCGCTGTGCAAAAGCATTTTGCAAAAAAGCAGTGTTTAATGGCATACACAATTTGCACAAACAAAGACGTTTACATACACAAAGCGCCAGGACGTAAGAACTCGAACGCGCGCATAATTAATACAATACTGCTCTTTTTCACCTTCGCAAAGATCTGCTATTCAAGTCCAGGACTCCAGCGCGCGCTCCGTGTCTCTTTCTCCCTTTTCTCCCCTCGCGCTCTCCCCCGCATACATTCGCGTGAAGAATTCAAAACAGCATTTACATCCTTTTTACCATGGAGAGACCCTTTCTCCGGGAAAAAGCTCGCATGAAAATATCCCGGCAAGAGAACTCCATGACACACATTTCGCGCCGTTATTCCCTTTCACTTTGTGTGTGCTTGCGCGCGCGAGCACAATTTTTTAAAAAAGTTCTTATCTCCCCGTTATCTCGCCTTTTCCCCCCTGCAGAAACACACAACCGCACTACCTGCCTCTCTCTCTCTCTCTCTCTTTCTCTCTATACGTTTGCCTATCTCTTTCAGCATCCACCTACGCCTCTCTGCCTTTGCACTCGAACATATTGTACATCTCATTGTATCTGCCCTCGCGGCTCGTTTTGCCCGCGCAAAGCTCAAAGCTCTCTCTCTCTCTCTCTCTTTCTTTTTCCCGCCCACTCGGCGGCGGCGAAACGTGTTTTTTCAGTTTTATTATTTTTCGACTCATTGAGCCTGCGCGCACGTCAAAAAGGAAGCAGCAATCCTCGGCGGCGCATTCTCGTAATTGAAAAATCACAAACGCGCCGCTTTGCCTGTCGTAAAGAAAATTCTAAGCTCAAGCTCAAAGTCCATGGAAACGCGTAGTACGTTAATGGATGACATAGTGAAAATACTAGGCGATACCGTCACGCGTGAAAACTTTTCGCGATCTTCATGCCTGTCTAACGTCTGCTTATTTCTCCTTTGTTTGTTTTTCGCGTTGTTTTTCGTGCGCGAGGAAATTCGCTACTGCGGAATCGGAAGGAAAACTGGGCTAATTTCGCGCGCGCAGCGTAGAGCGCTAGGTGAAATGTAGGTTGAGCTTTTCGAAGCTTTTAGTGCTGAAAATTTTCCATTTTCCGGTACCGAGAGTGCTTCT
Source organism: Eupelmus urozonus (assembly GCA_900480035.1). Classification (NCBI taxonomy): domain Eukaryota; kingdom Metazoa; phylum Arthropoda; class Insecta; order Hymenoptera; family Eupelmidae; genus Eupelmus; species Eupelmus urozonus. The sequence goes on from UELX01002219.1 coordinate 4,792, forward strand.
TCATTATGTCAAACGCTCGCGCGCGAGCTCTGGGTTTATAAATATTTGCGCGTTTTAGCCGGCCCGCTGCGCACGCACACCGACTGCTGCACATTATGCGCGTGTTTCTTCCATTTTTTTTATTTCGCTTTTTTTGTCTCGCTAGGTAGCCAGGTATAACTTTTACGACGAAATTGTATTATGCGAAGCTGGGCTCGGGTTGGCGTATACGCTGCTGAAAAAGCAGTTTACTCCCGGCGAGTTCTTTTTCTTTGAGGGACTTTAAAAAAGTATAAATAAGTAGTGTTAATGTTAGTTTTGCGTTGAGTAAGCGCCACCGTACTTGCGTCTGCGAGATAAGTTGGATTTTTATTGCTTTGAGTCCGCGAATTATGCCGAAAACGAGGCATAAATAATAGTAACGTAAATTACATAATTAGAAATAAACCAATTCATTATTTTTAATCATTTTGAAACTAGTTAAATATTTAATTGGCAAGTCTTACCGTACTCTGCTGTTTCTACTTAAGAAGTTTCAATAATCTAAAATTAACCGCTCAGCAGCTTAAACCTGTCTATCAGACTTTAACGTTTTACTAATTCTCCTCTAGCATTCTAATAATAATAAAAGAAAAAAGACTAATACGCTTCTCGAAATAAACGCAACTATTCAATATCACTCATCTGGAAAGATATATTTGCTGAAAGAAATGCTTGATCAGAGATTCCTCACAAAGCGCGCGCTGTGACAAAATGTTTCCAATCCCTATCAGACATTCGATCCATATCGAGGCACTTCAGCCTCCGCGAACAAACTGTAACAATGAAGCGAAAAAGAGTCGAAAAATAGACTCTCGACGCTCGCTGCACAAAAGGTCAACGAGGCGGCCGCGCGCGCAGTCGGGCTAGCGCTTATTTTTCATCCACGTGCGCGAATCGTCCTACACGTGTGGGCGTCACCACTCTCTCTCTTTATTTCTATCTCTCTCTCTCTCTCTCGCTTTCTCTCTACCCCATCGTCCTCGAGATGAAAATTGTCCGATTAATTAGAGGCACTTCCTACATATAGAGGTCCAGAGGCGCGTGTGGCGGATTCAGCCGATATAAACCCGCTGAACTGGCGCTCGCATATGACAGCCTTTTTCTCTCTTTCCCTCTCTCTCTCTCTCTCTCGGCGAGCTTTTAACGAGTATAATCGAAATGGCTTTTGTTATAGCGCCCGTGCCTTTGATCAGCGTTAATGGCTTCCGCGTGGTATCTATATATACGCGAATCGCAGGAATAAAGGGCAGCGACGCGTCCATTGTACCTGCATCGCGAAATAACGCCGGGGAAATCGAGCGAAAAGGGACGAGAGAGAGAGAGAGAGCCGGCGCTCCCTCTCCCTACCTCTCTCGCTCTTTTTCGAGAGCCGTACGTGTGAAATGCCCCGATAAAAACGGGGGAGCCGAATGAAAAATCATCGGGCTTAGGAGACCGAGCTTATTTTCTTCAGAGCTCGCCGTTTTTCCGCCTCTGTCATTCAGCGCTTTTTTTTTCTCTACTACGGGACGAAAGTTGGAGCTTTTCCGCTTTTGCTCTCCCCCCGCCTGGCTCTTGATACTTTGCGCGCCCTTTTCAGGCGATATCGCGTGCGTATAAAAGTGCCGATTTGCCGATGCGAGTAATCAGTGGGAGAAGCGGGGATTCAGGTCGCGCGATCGGTGTTAAGGGCTTCGTGCTAATTTTTGTTATTTTTCTTCGGATTGGTGCGTGTGCGATATTATTTCTCTTAGGTGTATGCTCGAATGATTGTGACTAAATTGCCGAGAACGTTTTTATTATACGTACTCCTATGAAATATGGATAATATTGTTTAATTAATATCTCTTTGATTTAAACAACCTAATTAATGAAAAATTTTATAAATGCAAACGATTTCACGATAAGTACGTTTAATTATGTAAATGATAAAATAAATTATTTAGCTAAGAGGAAAACGTCAAATGTTAATAAATAACATTTCAACCATTAACAAGCGCGCACACTTTCGAGTGGAATATAGTTTAACACATCAAAGGATCAGCCTTTTATCGAGCAAAATAATTCCAATTTATCGCGCGATTACGTGAATCAGCTTTCATCGATTCACTCAACGCCAGCTCGACAATATTTATTTTGATTTTCCCTTTTTCCGAATTTCGTTTTACGCCCCGGCGACGCTGCAAAGCTGCACGCCCGGCGAATCAGCGCTTAATAACTTTCACGCCCGATTACCGCTATTAGTTTTATCCAGCCGGGCTTTGCGCTCAAAAGCCAGCTTTTTTTTCAAAGACTACTTTCAAATGAACATAAGAAATTTAACAAAGCGAGCGCGAGCGCGATTCTCAAAAACGAGCGCTGAAAAAAATCCAATTCATTATTATCGCGTTGCTGCAGCGTTTTAGGTATATGCGTTTTTTTCCTCCCTTTTCGGAGCGAATTTTGCGCCTCTGTCGCTGCGAGGCGATTGCGAAACACACGCGTGGGAGATAGGGCGGACGAGAAAGCTGGAATAAAGAAAATGCGAGCGGAGCGAAAAATAGCGAGAGAGAAAGATCCTTTTTTTTCGGAGTCCGGTTAATATTGGATAAAGAGCGGACTTTTTGGAAATTTAAAAGCGCATAGCTGGAGATAGAAAAAGTGACATCAAAATTTCGCTCTGCGCTGGAGATCGTTGATATTTTTACTATTATTTGCTATTGTTATTATAAAAGTTTTTATTCATTATTTGTTTTAGCTTTAATGTGTGCACGATTATTTCAGAATAAGTGAATGAATATAAAATAAATGTTATTTTAAATTGTTAGAGAATTCATCATAATTCGTCAAAAAAATTTGTGAGTGAACTTGTAAATTATCTTTAAAATTGATTATATAAAGTTAATTATTTTATTTTTGACAATAAAAACTTCTGTTGGTGAATTAATTTAATAATTTACACTAATAAATTTTGCAAAATACAAATAGTTTTGATTTAGTATTTTCACATAAATGTACAAGCATATGTAATGATTTTACCATACTAGCCGCATACGTTCATACGGAACAAAGGGTACGCAAATTCAATTTTTTCCGTATGCCCAATGCAATTAATTCACAAAAAATGTATGCTTTTGTGGAAAGCATTTATTTTGAACGAAATGAATATTAATGGTTTCAGCGTTTCGGCAAAAGACGCTTGACATACGTTCGAAACTGAAAATTCCTTCTTTCAATTTTCGTTCCGATATTTTTAACTTTGACTATGAAATATTGATGCCATCGACAAGCTAATCCCTTTTTTACCAGCTCACTGGCCAGCCATCTCTTTGTATGATGTATGCATGGAAAAAAAAGTTGAATAAAAGTTGTACTCACCCCTGAAAATCCAGCGATAGTCACGGTCACGATACGTAACAATAGCCAGAGTTACAATTCCGTTTGACAGCAGTTACTAAAACGTACTACTGTTACAATTCACGTATATAGAGAAACAGCTGGAGCATTCACTTTTTGATTAAACTTGCGCGGCATAATTTGCTACGCTACAGGAAGTCAGTTCAGTGACAATCGTACGTTCGGCCAGTATATTTAGATATCAGACTAATCTCGACTGTAATGTTGGCTATGCCAGTGGTCCTGGAATTTACGCCGCGCATCACATTGCTAACATTGTTTAGATATTATCAGTGTCTGGGGTATCTGCGACCGAATGCGCCAGGTAATCAGTCAGCGATAAAACGAATGTACAACGCGCGTGTCACATAATTGAATCGTTGCGCAGTCGAAATATTACAATAATTCTACTGGATTATTCCGAGAATTTTCCGTTTTTGAACCTTCAACGTATTTTCATCGGCACGCTACTTCCGCTACGTCGCGTCGCTCAGAATTTTCCGCATATTTAGTTACACCGCTCCGACGACAAGCTGCATATCCATCGAAATAAATGTCGAAATAGTTCAAATTCGTAAAAAGGTGCAGTCAAGCCTTAATTATCAGCAACACACATCCATCTCACTACATCTGCATCACAGGACGCAATTATTGATCAGGAGCTTTACGCTTCTTCAAAATTCAGATCGTTCCGCCACTTACGCTGCGTAGCGAGTGCACAAAGGACCGCTAGCATTGGCCTCTTTTAATTCAATCCACCGCTCGCGCTCTAACATCATTCGTCAAGGCTCCAACAAAGCTTCTAATGACATCACGCGTGGAATATTAAAAATTGTCACCCCAGGAGGGTAGCAGCCTCATCCTTTCATCCAGCGCCCGACATTATGCGGAAAAAGAGAGAGGGGCTCGCAGACATTTTCATTCTAATCGAGAGGGCCGACCGATAATAGCGGGGAGATGAAATCGAGCGACCCCCCGAAAATACAGCGGCTGCGAAGGGCGCGCGGGAAAGGTGGAAAAAAGGTGAAAATAAAAGAGAGAGAGGGGGGCTCGATCGACCTCGTTCCCGCAGTGTCGGACATTCTGCTGCAGGGGAATGCGGTAATTGAACCGTGCTGGAAAAGAATGCTGAAAGTATCGATCGGCCCATCCACACACGCGTCCCTGACTCTCTCGCTCTCTTTTTCCAGCTCTTCGGTTCATCATCGACTTGGCGACGCGCAAATTTCTCGGTGATCCGCTCTTTTTTTTTGTACGCGTCGCCCGGAAAATCACCTCGACGAAAAAACAAAACAAAACAAACAGAAATGGTTAGGCCGGCGCAATAAATACGCGGAAGGCGATACGTTTGTTGCGCGCGCGCGCCCGAGTCCCCGCGATAACGAAAAAAAGAGAGAAGAGAGGCTGAAACAGAGTGTACAACAAAAGGATCCTTTTGTCCGCGCTTTTTTCGAGATTCTCTGTATAGAGTATTTTGTTAGGGATTTGTGCCCGCTAGGCCGTCGTATTGTATTCTGTCGGGTCGAGCTGCTCGGTCAGTTGTAAATTAGGAGGAATATTTTTCGCTGTGTATGGGGACAGAAGTTTAAAGCCTCGCGCTTCTGTCTGCCGGCGCCGGGACGTTACTTTTTCGAAGCGTGTTTTCTTCGTATGGATTTTTTTTTATTTAGGTAGGGTGGTGGGTGGGTGTGTAGTTGCAGATAACGTAAACCGTAGTTTTTCGCTCTGCTTCACGGCGCATGCTATTTCCGTTAGGTGTGACACGGTACAGTGGCGAATCATTCAAAAATGTTTCAAGCCAATGGGAAGAGTATTTCTTCTTGATGTTTTTAAAGCTGAAAAAATACCGGCATTTTTGCGAATTATTGAAATGAATGTCAGGAATCAACAGTAATTATTAAGGATTGAATGTTTCAGCAGAGATAAGAAAATGTGTGACGAAAGTTATTATGTTTGAATGGACTTCTTTATATTTTTAGTTAGGATGACAGCCAATATTAGCATTTTTAAAAGCGACAGATTATTTTTAATCATCACGTAGAGATTCATATACAACTACAGAATGTACTAAAAGTAATAGCATTGATTTGAAAAGTTCTAAGAATTTTCCTACGTATTCTTTTTTTTTCAAAGCAAATTTCTTGCCTTAATGACTTTTTATTGAAATATTTATAACCAGAAAAAAATTATGATATTGTCTTGGAGGGTATCTAATAAAAAAGTATATTTATATTATAATCATCTGCATGAACTACGTATTAATGTCACTGAGAGTTTTTGCACTGTTCTTTACATAAAACGTTTTACATATGAAACCAAAATAGAAAAATATTACATGTCAAAAAGCAATCACTACACCGTGATATTGAATTTAAAACAAACTTGACAAAAAAGTTGATGAAAACGAAATTGTGCTATTGCATGGCTATCATCTGTTCTAAAACTGTTTGATTGACAAATATATTTTTAAATATTACAAAGATAGGTCACATCTTCCAGGTCATAGATTTTATTGAAACTTTTTCAGGGTCTTTTTTGCTTAAAATATGGTACGCGTGTCTAGAGGTTTTTATGAGAAGGCCTAAAAGTTTGAATTATGAAGATTTTTAGTATCGTGTGCAAAAAAAGTTTCTATTTGAAACGTAAATAGTTCAGTTTATGTAAATTTTAGTTCTAGCATAAAGTTCTAAACTATAGGATAAATATTTCCAATTAATTTAAATAAATAAATGGAAATATATTTTTCTATGTATTTATGACAGTTTTAATTTTAGTAACGAATATAGTATAAAATTATACATATTAGAAGGTCCAAATTTAAGTGATTTTGTTATTTAGATTCGAATGTTCGCCGCAATCAACTAAATTAATATATTTTTATTTTGAAAATAACAAATACAATTTTTCTTTATTTTTATTTTCTTTAAAAAAAAATAAAATTTGTGATCTGTTTTAGTTAATTTAAAAGTATATGATAAATTTATTATTTTTAAAGTATTTTAATACATATATAATTTGTTTCTTTTTTGTGTTACAGGTGAGTCAAAGCGCTATATTTTCTATTCCTGAATATGTAAGTATTTATAAAACATTTGATTTTAAGAAATACATTTACTTTTAGAATTACTTCAGGATTACTAAACAACTACATTTTCATGAAAAAAAAAAATTCAATATATTTTTATTTTTTAAAAGATACATGTTGCATAGAATTTACTTTAAATTTCCTCTTCCAAAAACAATATTTAAATTGAACGTTTTATCAACCCGTTTAAAATACACCTTATCAAAAACAAGACTACAAATCCCGCAATATCCGCGCTAGATTGGCAGCTATCGTTTGATCGTCAAAAACTGCACCTCGTCGCAGTATGCAACAGCATACATTTTGACAAGTGCACTCCACAGAGCTAAAAAAAATATCGCTTTTCAGAACACTTGATACAATTCAAAGCTCCATCTAGATTGTTATCCCATTTTGTCCCATAGAAAACCAATAAAAAACAAACCATTTTGAAAACAGTCGTCCTTAGTCATGCGCACAAATTCAACAGGGCACAGATCAACCTCACCCACATAAAAGAGTCATTCTCGTTTCCGTCACATATCACAACACGCGTACGCGTCCGCATAAATTAGACCGCGGCAGCGAAGTGCCTACTTATTAGGCCACAGGCCTGGCGAGCGGGCCGCTTTTGTGCAGTCACATGTGATTAGCTGGATCCGTCCTAGCGTCGACAGCCATGTCTCTCTCCCCCTGTAATTAGCTAGTTAGCGCCGCAGCGGCAAAGACCAGCCCTCTAGTTGAATGATGCGAATCAAACCGGAGCAGCCTCTAAGTCCCCCGAGGCTATGAACTCTCTGACCCCCCCTGCAGTGTGGAGTATCGTCACAGCCGTTGTGTTTTTGCGGCGCGCTGTGTTTTCGTGTCCTGTGTACAAGAGAAGCGCGCGCCCCAATTAGAGGCACGCGTAAGCTCGTTAATGAGCTTGCTTATGTATACTAATTAAAAAGTCATCTGCCCGACGAATGGCATCGCTTTCGATTGTTTTCAGAGGCGCGCGGGATGGTGTTTTGAATTTTTCGAGAGTTGACGGATGTAATTGCAATTGAATTTCTGAGTGTTCATTAAGGCTCGGTTTTTGCTGTTGCGTTGGGGATAGTTGGAAAATGTAATTAATTGTTTTGTTTGTTTTTGACTTGGATGAAACTAATAATTATAAATATGTAATGTAGTTTAATTTTAAAACCGTTCTCCAACCGATAGAGAAAATATGTAAAGAGATACTCTTTCTGCATTTTTACGTGAATTCTTACAAAATAAAAAAAAATTATGTGTAATTCGAATCAAGCTTTAATCACATATACTTTTAATAATAATAATACATACGTTGTAAAATTCAAAAAATTTCATCAAAGTAGATAGACATAATAAATTTCTTTAAATTTCTTCTCTACTGCTATAACCTCTCCTCACGCAACATTTAAACACAGTACAATAAACACATTTCATTCGCGAAAATCTGGCTCAGCAACTTTAAAAAAAAAGAGCCGAACGGACGGAAAAACGAAAATAATTGAAATTACGCGGTCAATCCATCAAGCACTTACCACCCCCTGCATCACATACTCTCGATAAAGCATTTCACGTCCCGTGAACCAAAGTAGAAATTGACGCTGCACTTTTCCACCATAATCAAAATCAATAATCGACGCTCTATTCGTCCTCCTTTTTCACCTACACACCACCGTCCTTAACTTAAAAACTATTCGCTTGCAAATAATAATTTCGCTTTGTTTCCCGCTGCTAAACTTTGTTTTTCAACAACAAATCGCAAACCTTCAACTTCTCCAAATTTTGCAAATCCAATTATGTCTGAACGAATTAGAGCCTTCAGCTTGCGATTCAGCTTTCACGCGCGAATCAGCCCCGCTTTTCTCCGACTCCATCAACGAACCGACGAAAAACCAACTACCCAACCAGCAACCGAAAGACGCAAGAAAGCGCCGCGAGAATAATACGAGCTCCCCCCAGCCTATACATTCAACCGAAGCCCGAGAAGAAGCCGGTACAGGTGAAAAAGAAGGCTCGGGAGTAAGTAAGAGTGAGCTCGAAGGCAGTCGCCCATCTCAGCGTGTAAAAAAGTTAACCGCGCTCGCCGGACTTTTCTCATTCTGGCGCGCTCGCTTCATTCTCCCTCGTATACAGCACTTCTCTTTCTCTCACTCCCGGCAACTTCTCCTACCCGCTTTTCTTGCTCCCGATAGCTCGCTTGCGTTAATACGCCGAGAAAAGCGTATTTCCGGTGTATGTGTGCGCGCGCCGGTCGTGTTATATATAACGTCTCGGGCTCGTAAAAATTCCGCGCGCCATTGTTCATTAATAGCGCGGGCGTATGGCTCGTAAAAGAGACGGCCCCCCCTTTAAAGTCCCTCCCCGGATTATTGAAAAACTTGACTGCAGGAATTTTCGGAGGTGCGGATGGACGGATATATTTGTTCGATTAGGAGGCGGAGGCGTGACGGGAGGTAGTAAAGCCGGGCCTAATTTAATTAATCTCGAGCTAGATCGGGTCGAGCGTAAAGCAGCGCTAGCACGTGGCTACGGTTCGTATATGGATATTACGAAATTTTTCTCTTCTCTTTCTTCCTCTGGGGCTGGTTTATGATAAGGTCAGATGCTCGAGCGAGATAATAAAAGGGACGCTGGTCCCTTGGCCGCTCGCCGCAGGTATGGCTCTATACGTCATTTTTTATCGTTTATATATAGAGTGGACTAGTGTGCCGAGATTGTTTTTACGGATTATTTATAATCATTTATCGTCGTTGATGATGATAAAGAAAATAATGCAGGGCAATAAAAGTTTTGGGCGAGCGGATTTCCGCTGAATCGCGATTAATTTAAGCGGGAGGCGCGAGTTTGCGTGTACGCCGAGCGGTGATTAATGAGGAATAAAGGGAGATTCGAGAAAATTTAATTTCTCGTCATAATTTTGACGAAGAGGATTTTATTCGAGTAGTAAAATTTTTATTGAGCCGCTTTATTATCATCGTAAAATACGGCTTTGCGTATATAGATAGTGCAAAAAATATTATTTTTTATCCCTTTTTTGCAATTCATTAGATAATCGTATTAAATAAACGCTCTTTTAATAGAGATCGAATATATATTACGTATAAAATTTAAGTAGTCAAGTATCAACTAACCCGGAAATTCAAAGCCCTTTTTAATCTTATTCCCTCGCTTATTTTCACGGAAACTTTCAGCCGACAAAAAAAAAGCGTTCCCCCGCAAAGCTCCTTTCTCTAATAATAAACACACTCGGCAACTAGCACAAAGAAATCTCATTTCGCACACTTTTCCAAATAAAATTTTACAACCCGCGGGGCCGCGCCAAAAAGAAAAGCCGCGCTCTTTCACGAGCCCCGGGGCCCGCCCTCTCAAATTTCGCACTTTACGCTCCTAATTACGCCTCTTAATTCCTCCTGCCGCCTCGTCTCAGCGTTATTAAATTTCCAAACGCCATTAAATTTCGAGGAAGATATAAAATTTCGGAGGGGGTAATTGCGCCCGAGCCTCTTTACGGATGATCATCCGGCCGTCGTTTTTCATCATCGCCCCGGCGTGCACGTACGGACGCTCCCGATGTTTATTCGACGGATCCCGTGGAAAGTTTACCAGCTATCGGTCCGCGTCGATCTACGCATTGCAATTCGATCTCAAACAAACTAGCGGCGAACTTTCGGGATGAGAGTGGGAGGGAGAGCGGCAGTTCATCTCAAAGCAAACTTGACGCGATCGGCGCACGTCCCAGCGAGCTCGCTCACACGTAGAGAGAGGAGGGAGAGAGAGAGGTGCTAGTGGAGTTTGCGGGAGCGAACCGGATTGCTGCTTGAGCTAGCTATGGCCATGGGCTCTCTCTCTCTCTCTCTCTCTCTCTCGCTCTCCCTTTCGCCTTTGAGAGGATTCTCGCCGATGCGCGAGTGAATTATGCAAATTTTACCGGCGGCGCTTTTTCTGGGAGTTATAAGTTTTGTTGTGGAGTCTGGGGGAGCGGGGCAGATATTGGCGAGAGACAGAAGAGCGGTGGGCGGTGTTATCCGGTGAGGATTTCAAGTATTTTTATTTCACTTGTTTTATAGTACATTTACTAATTGAATAATTATTACGATATAATTGTTCTAACAATGAATATATAAACAGAGAAATAAATAACTATAATTTGAGAAATGTGCTAAGTAGTATGCGTTGAGTACAGTCAGACTTATTTATTACGTATGTTCAAATATATTTTTATCATTAAAAAACATCAGGATTTTTTAAAGATTTATTGCATACTACAATTTTATCATGGAATTGTATTACTTTTAAATATTTCCATTATGAATAAATTAAAATATAAATTTCGTAAAATTACGCTAAAATTTTTAAACGTTTTGGAGGTCTAAGCCATAATTTATTTTAACAAACGGCAGTCAAAGAATTCTACTCGCCAAGTGCTTTTAAGTACAGAAAATGAAGGATGAAAATAATGGTTTCCAAAAAAAAAACATATTTAAAATCTTAAAAGCACTAACTGGTACGAGCTCGTTATATGAAGTGCTCTTTCATTTCTTTCTCGTAGTTCTTTGTAAGAAAAAAAATAGTCTTCGAACTTTCAAAATCTTAATTATACAGAAAATCTTTTTGTGTGAGTTGCGAGTTCTGCAATAAGAAAAAAGCAGGAATCTAAGAATCTGAAAAATATTTACACAATGTTTCCCGAACTTAACGAAGCTAAAACTTTCCTTAATCTTTTTATTCATCATGAAAAGGAGTGCATTTATCTTTCGCATCTTCATTACTTTCTAAAAGCACCGAACTCCAAATACAAACGAAAAACTAAAAAAGCAAAAATCGCTCGACCTTTCATCAATTACCCCTCATCTTTATTTATCGCTTTCTCAGAAAAATTTACGAGCTCCTAACACATTTTCCATTTCCCATCACCAGCACAATCAAACGCTTAGCCAAACGTAAATCCAGTCCGAGAATAGCTCACTCTCGCCGGAATTACTCGCTAAAAAGCCAAACGACTTTATCCGCATAGACTGAACTTTTCAGTGTCCTATAGGGATTTAGCTCGCGCTCAGGGGGGGAGGGAGGGCCGAGAGATATTCGAGCCCCGTGACAAATAACATTCTCGTTCGGACAAATCCAGCCAAATCCACGGCAGTATCATTTATTTGGTGGGCGGGGGCGGGCGCGTTCGACTATACGTGTATATATATACACAAGCCGGCGACCCCTCGGCGTCGCGCGCGCGAGCTCGAATAAGGAAGTGCCCGGAGGATATATAAAGCGAGAAACGAAAGGCAAAGCGGCCGTGTTTTCAATAAAAAGGCGCACACGGAGAGAGCCTTGTCGTGTCCAATTGTCGGCCCACCCCCGCCTCCTCATCGTCGCTCCGTTATATTGCGTGTGTATTATACATTCGGGATCCGGCGTCGATTCAATCGAAAAGAAAGGAGGAAGGAGAGTGCGGTCATTCCGAGGAATTTCGCCTTATTTCGCGCACGAGGATGGAGACGGCTATACGATTATGGCGCCGAATTTTTCGATGTCTATAGAGTTTATTTATCGATGAATAGAGAGAGATCGAGGCCGCATAGCAAACAGTGCTATGAGGATTTTACGTTTGCTCAGTGACGTCTTCTCAGGTGGTTCGCCGTTTATTGTAGACTCTGACGTTAGGTTGGGATAAGACGGAAAAACAAGACGTGAATAATAAATGTAGATATCGAACGGACATAGTTTGCAAGGAGGAATGCTTAATGTAACTAATTTTTTTTTTTAAATCAGCAACTATTTAAACCAGAATTTACCTTTTACGTTAATAAAAATTTGTAATTCAATAACGTTACATATTTCAAAAGCCCAGCATTCCATACACAGACCTCTCCGCATAGCCGAAATGCTTCACCCAAACCCACGCATATTACAGCACTGGCCAAGACGCATTCCGCGCAAATTTTAAACTACCCGACAAAAAAAACATATATAAAACGATATCCCCCTAACCTTGATCCACTTAAACCTTCCTCTTTCTCGCGCTCGGAGAATTATTTTACATACGAATTCACTCCGGCACCCTCGCGCCGGCTATAATACCCCGCACATATGCAGCAGCACGCGCTACTTGCGAAAAAAAAGGAAACGGCTCGGTCTCAAGGCGAGCGAACAAGAAAAAGGAGAAGAGCGTGCGGGGAAAAGCTACGAGGCAATTCGGTATTACTGGGGCCGCCGCCGCCGCGAAATCCACTGAATAATAGCTGCTGCAGCTTTAAGGGGGAGAGGCGAGGGTCAAGCGCGCGCGCGAAGCGGAATTTAAGGTCGGCTGCGCCCGATGGAAAAGAAAAAAAAGCCGGGGGACTCCCCGCTCGTATGTAGATGCGCGGCTATATTTTATTGAGGGCGGCTGGCTCGATCCGACTGATTTGGACGTTGAATATTGAATACAGCAATTGTCCATCTTTGCATAATTTTCCCCGGCGTCGGCTTTCTTATTTTTTTTCTTTATACCCAGGCCGCCGGGCCGATATCTCACCGCCCATTGAGCTGAATGATTGATGAAATATCCCCGACACGCGTATATTCGGGGCTTGAAGAATTCATGCGCGCGCGCGGGGTCAAAGGATGTGTTTACGCGCGGACAACGCGCGTATAAAATTGGGACGGCGCGCGGGCGTTTAATTAAAGTTGAATTTTTATCGCGGCCCGAGCATGAAGCATTCAGGAGCGAGAGAGCTCGGCCATTATTATTTACAAGTGTAAATGAATTTTATTATTTAATTTAATCGACGCGCCAAGGGCGGGGGGCCGCTTTGCAAGCCTGGGTATCGCGTGCGTCGGAAAGTTCGAGCTCTTTTATACCGACGCGTAAATAATTCGCAGCCGAGCTCCGCGAAAATTAAGCCTGCGAGTCAGTATTCGGCCAGCGGCGGGTTTTATTGTAACGGCGGCGAGAGGGTTCGTTCATAATGCAGACGGTAATCTTCGCTGATCGTATCAGCATTTGTTTTGCTCTTCATCATGCGGAGCTGAGGGCGCGCTGCCGGTCTGATGTGAGATTCGGAAGGTTAGGAGAATTATGTAAGAAAATTTGTTGGCATTTTTCCGTAGCTTGTTATTTAAATTATTATCGTAAATCTTGGGTTCGCTAATTATTTAGTGTTTTTCCGTTATTGGGCGTGAGAAGTAAACAAAGCTGGAAACGGGTCTGTATATTTGGGGAATATGGTTGACGGATGTTTTTTACGCATCACGTGGCGAATATATGTGTTCCGGGGAGAAATCCGTTATCAGAGATCCTATTTTTAACCCTGATACGGCGAGGCCAATAACGGCCGAGCTGCGTAAGCCGTATAACGTTCTAATCCTTTTATTTAGTCCCATTCACATGCGGAAATCATTCGCGAGCGGATCAATAAAAGCATACGCTCCTAAATCAAATCGTAAATCCTTAGCCCGCCTTTGTTGCCGCGGCGTAATCCTGTTGAATGTTCGGTTAATCTTGTTGCACGTAATGAAGTTGTATCATTAACTAAGTAGCTCGCTAGTTTCTGTTCGTTCCGATAACGACGTCTGTGCCCTACACGCCCTACGTGACGGGTTTATCGTATAAGATGAAAGTGCGCTTTGTCGGCAGAGTCATGTTGGAATTGTTAGAGAGTATTTGCTTTTTATGGCGAATTTTTGTGAAATTTATGATTTTTCGACTGTCAAATCATCAGGTCTAGAGTGGTTCATTAAAATAAATATAATATATGAAAAATTCTATTTTACTAAATTATTTTGCTAATTATTTTTGAATTATAAAAAGTGGCATGGAAATTCAAAATTTTTAATTTATAAAGTGTACATGCTTTACCAGCAAAAAAGCATTTTTTAAGAGAATCACTAATTTTTAGTGCACACGTAATTAACCCAATTTTGCGTACTCATTTTCTAGAACACTAAATTATTTATTAACATACTTATTAAACAAATTTGACTAATTAGCATAGTAAATTATTTTCAGAACTCGGTACCAAACAAATCAAGTCCCACCACTACATAGCTTCCATAATTCAACTATAAAAATTACACAACTCCAAATCATTACCATAAATACCAACACCATCTCCCCCCAGAGATCAACTATCTGCATCGATGAACTTTCCTTTCTTTCGACTGCACAACTGCAAAGCTCGACTTCGCTCTCTCATCTCGCGAAGCAAGAAGCTTAAGTTCATCAGCGGAGAATTCAAGGCGCTCAGCAGCAGCAGGAACAGCGCCCGAGCTACTTCCGCGCCAGGAGATGCCGCTTCCGTTCCCCCAGAGTTGAAGAAACTTCGCGTTACATTCAGCCGAGGCTCGAGTTCCTCATACTTGCGACCTTCTCTCTCTCTTCTCCAGCCGCGCTTGGAATTCTACTTTCGACTTCTTCGAGTCTCTCTCCCAGCCCTAACTCAATGCAATTCAAATATTAATGCTTGCACTGCTGTTTGCTGATTCGTTGTCATTTTTATTTTACGCTGACTCGCCGATGTTGGCTTTTCGGTTGCTGTTACAGTTTTTCGAGAGTTGTAATCAGTAAAAGGGTACGGAGTAGATGTGAGATTGTGAAAGAATCGTAAAGCGCTCGGTTAATTTTGTAAACAAACACAAACGAATTTTTGGCAAAGTTTTTCAAGTTGCTTACAAAGTTCATAAAACTGAAGTTGTTGTCTCGCGTTTTTCACAAGTTTTTAAGTTTTCTCATAAAGTTAGCGCGAAGTTACAATATCTTCGTTCCTGTTCATGCAACTTGCTCACCGCGCTGCTAAATGCGCCGCTTCATAGCGCTCTAAGATTGTACGTTTGTTCAGTGTTTAGCTTTTAAGAAAACTTTTTGGGCAATATAATAAATTAAGCCTCTATGCTTCTCTTTTCTTTACTCCATAAAACATTTATTCGAAACAAATAATAAAAAAGCAAATTATTAAACACTCATTTTCACGTAATCACCACCGCAATCACGAATAGCTCGCCAATAAAATAAATCCATTCACGCTCAAACAAAAGCCTCAAAAAGCAATTCCGCCGATCATTCCATCACTTCCCCCCGTTATCCCACCTAACTTTCTCCAACCCCGACTCCCACCTTAAACCGACTTCACCGTCTCCTTACAACCACCCCCGCACGCGCGCATAAAAAAAGCTCGCCTCGGTGTATAAAACTGATTTTCGACACGGCAGAGGGCACACACGACGGAACTTTTTCAATATTCGCGGCCGCGGGAAATTTCATTTCTCGCGGTCGGCGCACTCCGTCCGCTATATAAAAAAAAAAAAAAAAAACGGAAAGGGATACGCGCGCGCGCGCATCGCTATAAAATACGCGTCGATACCGCTCGCGCCATAGTAATTTATATTCAGCGGTCGTGTTTACGCCCCGCGCTCGCGTTATCGCGAAGCCAGCCGCTCTGTGTATACTTATACGCGGCACAGCTTTACATTTCAATGCGAAAAGGGCGCGCAAAGTGCCGTCGCGGTATAATAAAGCGCATTATGGTAGCTCGGACGGGTGGGAGAAAAAAATATCTGCCCGTTTTCGATATCCGAGACGTTGGAGGAGGCGCCAAGCGGTTGGGGGTTGAGGTACGGTCAGATGAATGCGATGTGGGTAGGATAGGGGCTGGTGCTTGCGAGGATGGTTCTTGTTTTGTTTGGTAAGAGGGTACTGAGAAAATAATGTATTCGTTGTGTGTATGACAGTTTTTGCTTGGTTTTTCTTTTTTTTTTTTGGTCTTTTTGTTCGAACTTTTATATTTCATTTCGGGGCGTTTATCCAGATTACGTGGTCTTGTGATACGGGTCTATGCTTGGATAAAAAATGAATTTATTATCTCACGTGAATTATGGTGGTAATGGAAAAATACTTTTTAAATGTGAATTAATATTGTTTTGCAGAAATGAATAGCAGGATTTGTTTATCGCTTTCCTTTTATAACCGTTTTTTCAAGGCGATTGTATGACTTTTATGTATGATAATGTAATATGAAATTAGTTCCTGGAATAATATCAAGTACTGAAAAAAATTAGACTAAAATATTAAAGAAGCTTAAATTGCATATTCAGATATTTTTTCCGATTATGTCAGGCGTTTCATACTAATTGTTCCTCGAAAATATTGTTATTTCTTGATAATAAATGAAATTGAAATGGTCTTGGTACATATAAGCCTTAAACTTAAATATTAATTTAATATTTAAGCCCCAATGAGGATGATACTAAATCTAAAAAAATATCGGAATAATATTAAAAAGTCACAAAAAACATGATAGTTTGATGAAAATCATTTCAATTTTATTATTTCTTTGATTTTAATTATATTTATTTTATTAGTTTCCATATTCTCTAATAAAGTTTAAATAAACCTAACAATTTTTTATATAATAAATTAATAAAAATTAAAAATGTAAAATTGAATAAGCTTGCCAATTAATTTTATTTTATTATTTTTTTTTAATAATGAATTAACAAAACGTTTCGAGGCGTATTACTAAATACCTAACATGCAAAACACTCTTTTGAAGAGGACTTTTTGTAAATACATCAAAATATTACTTACGCGCTCTAGCTACAAACCTGTGTTACAAGCTATTCTCTTTGATAAACCTTGAAACATTCATCTTCTACTGCTTTGAACAATGCTTCACAAAAGAAATATAAAAAACGTGTTTTATAAATAAAAAGCCAGTGCTCTCTGAAAGAGAATAAAAATATGTTTTTATTAGACGTGCTATAAATTTCATACCTTCGCTTCTCAAAAGTAAAATTTTAATAAACAAAATATAAGCATTAACCAAAACAAATTTTTAAAAAGATAAATCTTGCGTACATATTCTCGGAATTTCTTCACCCAAATAATACATCACGACAACAATTAGAAGTTGTAACTCTAGCCGTGCAAGTTTCTCCCGCATACCTAAGCCTGAAATTAATTTGAGGATGCTTCTGTATTCTCCAAAATTCCGGGCTCAGCGTCCATGCGGGGTATTCGGAAGAAAACGCGCGAGTTAAGTTGAAAATTGCGTTGCTTTGCGTGAGACATGCAAATATTTTCATTCCAGTGAAAGTGCTATTATGCGCGCGCGGGAAAAAAAAGGGGCTCGTGCACTATAAACTTTTCTCATAAAACGTTTCAAGGTAGCGTTGTGTGCCAACTTTTTATATACTTTCTTTATGCACAATGTAAGTACACTCGGAAAAAATGAAGCTTGTGCGACAAAAGGATCTTACCTTTTTGAGCGAATTATTTTGTAATGAAAAGGATTTAGTTTACCTCGAGAGAAATGCGGCATTGATGCCATTCAAAACAAAAATATTTAGATATTTTTGGGAAAATTTTTGCTATTATTCCGGTTAAAATTTTTCGTTTAAAAATTGACGGCTGTTGTTTTGAAGCCTTTTGTGCAATTTAATGTTTTGTAATTTTCGTGAAAAGCCCAGAAGGATTTAGAATAAAATTATTTACTCAAAGTTTCTATACAAAATAGAATCTATTCTAAACAATACGAATTCTCATTTATAACACAATAGAACTTTTTCATATCATAGCTCATGTGCATGGTAAGGCAAAATCTAACAATTAACCTTTTCTCAATAAAATTGACAGAAATTTACCTAAAAAAATCTTACATACTCCAATATCATATTTTCAAATCTTCCTATTTCATCTTCAAATTAGCAGCAACCCACCATAAAAACTCCTTGTCTCTCGAGTTAAACTCTCAAGTAGTTTCATCGAAAGAAAACAGTCAGATTCACCAGAGCCATACATACATTCAGCGCGAAAATTGCCCACTTCTCGTAGATACGCACGGAATAATGCCTCTCCAAAGCCGTTAAAACTCGTAACTTGCTTCGAAACTGGGTTCCTCCCCGTGGCCCCTTCCCCCCTTAAAATTCATTCCGAGAAATCTTCGAACGCTCGAGAAATTCCGCAGTTCACCCTCTCTCTCCCCCCTCCTGCCCTCTCCAAAACGGAGAAGATACTTCAAAGATTGTCGAATAATACAAGGAAATTCCAGACGAACGCGATACATCGCGGCTTCTCCAACTTTCGCGGCGCGTCCATTTTCCCAGAAGAGGTGGGGAGAATTTCGCGGGTAGCTTGCAAGTTCGGGCTTTATAATGGTAATCGGCGGTCAGTGAACTTCGGCCTGCTGGAAATATTCCTGCTACCTTTGTCTTTGTTTCTCGTCGTTGTCTTTGTCGCCGGCTTTCGAGAGCTTTTTTTTTTTATTTCCCAGCCGCCTGTTAACACGAGGAGCACGCGATGAGCTCCTGCAGGCATGGCTGTACGGTAAATTAATAATAAAGTAGGAGAATTCGAGGGGGCAAGGAGCTCGAGTTATGCTTGCGGCTCGAGCATTTACCTTTCCTTTCGACAAAATTGAGGAGTTCCGAGCGAACGCACTGCCTCCTTCTCTTCCTCTCTCATTCTTTCTTTCTCCTCTTTCTCTTTCTCTCTTTCTCTCGTGCGCGTTTTATCGTGTCGTTACTCTAGTCAGAGAGGATTTTCGAGACGTTGCCAAGAATATCTGAAAATATTCAGTATTCTACGTAGTGTCTTTCTTTGAGCAAAATGCAGCACAAAGTAGAAGTAGCTGCTAATAATTAACAAAAATCTTATTAATTTATTTTATTAGCAAAATAGAACGTGAAAAAACGAACAATTTAATTATTTAAGATAATATTAAGACATTAATTTGAGTATTAGAAAATGCATTAGATAAATACCTGAAAAACTTTTGCATTATCAAAATTTGTAACGAGAAGTCTTTTTTAGAGCGGCTACAAACACCCATTTAAAGACTATCGATTTTAAATAGGAGTACTATCCAAACAAAAGACTCTTCTAACAGGAAATTGCATTCAGAGTATAAATTTGCATTTACGTTCACACACAAAAGTACATTAAAGAAATCGAACCCAATGAACGACAATCCACCTGGCAAATAAAACTACCTTTAAGCGTTAAAAATCCGTGTTAAGTCAAAAAATAGCTCACAGAATCGAAAGAGCATTCAACGCATCAAAAATGCATTTCATCAAAGTTTAACCATCGATCAAAAGTTTATTCTTTTCACTTGTAGAACTACATGAATATGCGCACTGTATTTATACAATTTTTTCCAAAATGGTACACATGTCCTTTACAATACGGTGCACACATCTATTTACAAATATTCAAACCGTGTAAGGTATCTATTGTTTCAAAAAATGCTTTTTTATCATAGATTAATCGACATCGAAATCCTATTGACTGAGAAAATTCGTTTTTTATATTGTCTAACAAATAAAAAACCCTTCCAAATTTTAAAATGCTTGCTCTTTTATGTTTTCATTCATGTAAATATATTACAAATTGTGTGTAGTAACCTATTCGACGAACAAAACATCCTTAAAATTTTTCAAACTTTAATTAAAATAAAAATTTTTAATGGATTTCTAAAAGACGTTGTATAAAAGTCAAATTACATAAAAGAAAAGAAAACTTGATCAAGTATAATCGAACATCAAATTTTTAAAATTTTACTCTTACCTCTGGGTAAACGCATTTCCAATTTCCAATAAAAATACGAAAATTAAATTTTCCGCCACGCGAATCTTGCCGCGCAAATCCAGGCAATCGTAAGAAATTAGCATTATTTCTTTTAATACGAATGCCAATAGTCCAGAATACATTGTAGCAACCCCTTAAAAGATAATTCAAGTCGACGCGAATTGCTTCCAGCTCTCTCGTGCCGTCTAGCTGCAGTTCTCTTATATTCCTCGCTCACCTCACTTCCTGCCCTCTTCTCCAAACCGCGCGCACTGCCGACTAACAAACCATTCTCGTTTTAGCTCTTTGGTAATTGAACGAGTCGTTACTTTTACTTGTTAGCCGGTACATGAGCTCGCGTAAGCACAAGGAGGTAGTATATGAAGTTTGATTTTTTTTTTGCCTCTGACTTTTGAGAATAAAAGTTAAGCTTTGATGCGCATTGTGGGAAATATTGAGGGCTAATAATTGATATCGATTTTGCTTGTATTTGATTTTTGCGTGTTTGGAATAATTTTTGTAAAATAATTATTCTACTATTTTTCATTTATAAAATTCTCTGTGAGCTCTTGCGCAATAGTCATTTTCGTCGGGGCCATTTTGAAAATAAAAAACGTTTAAAGCTATAAAACCTTTCAATACTCTGTGATTGATGTTTTTTCCTCTGGTGCTGTCTGCACGAATTCTTTCAAAAGAAATACCTTCATTTTTTTCAGTCGTAAAACCTATCAAGTTACAAAAATGAAATTTACAATCTACATAGCATTACCTTATCGAAATCGTAAAAGTTAACTATATATTTTTATGAATTCCCCGAGAAATCTTTATCTTGTATACTGTAAAAAAATATGCATAAATAATCTTAAAGAAAAACGCAAAAACATAAAGACACCGTACAAATTTCATACTCCGGATATCCATACTCACAACGATACATTCATCAAATCGCCACGTATCACTTCGCTAATTTTCCGACATGTCCAAGGGATAAAAATCACAACATATTTCATCCCCTCCTATAAACGCTCCCCTCGCGACACACAACCGCATTCATCCGATCACCCAAAAAAAAACTACAACTGCAAGACAAGCTCGACAGGAAAAAATCTTCCTCGCCGACGATGACTCACTAAAAATCCAGCCTTAACGATTAATTTCTTCTTATCAACGCGTGAGTGTACATAAACACCGGAGAAAGACGATACACGCCTAATCCCCATCTCGATCGGCCTGCTCAAAGTGCAAAAGGTCGCTAAGAACGATCAGCGATCCAGCCCTTGCCTCTGGACTTTAATGAGTTTATTCGGACAAGTCATCGCGCCTGATTGTGGAAGTTTAAGCGCGACGTCTTCCCTTCCGGGGATTTTGGCTCGTGGACTAACACGCGCTTAAATGAAACGTTAGAGGAGGGGCTGCCTGCGAACTGGACCGAAGCAGCTTTTAGCGATGAAAAGGGGGGACAAAGTGATAAGATGACGAAGGGGAATAAAAGCCTGTGGGGATGTTTGTGGATGTGTGTATTTATGTAGGTATGGAAAAGTGACGGGAGAGACGCGAAACGCCTGCGGGGAGGTCGCTTAAAAGGGGAAGGAGTCGGGAGCCTGCGACTGACAGGAGATGCGAGCTTCAAAATGTCGACTGCCGGGTAGAGCCGAGGCGTATCCGCGCTTTGACATTAGAATAAGTGTATCGAATTATGTCCTTCGTTCCGCTTCAATTTTATCCTTCGGCTTGTCAGGGTAATTTTTGCCCGGTACGATAATGCGGGATTTAAAATTCAATAAGTGCCGATGTTTGTTTCAATATTTTTTAGCGTGAAAAATTGTTTATATTTTTCTTTATTTATAGTTGATTCGTATAACTTTTCTACAAAGTTCGCTTCGCAATCGTCGTGATTTGAAATATTTTTCTAGGACGCCTCGTAAGTTACCTGGCTGTGTAATACAAAGGCTAAAGTTTTATTCGTCGTTCCGCCGGTGAAAATCAAAGGGGGCAATATCGACGAGCGCCTCGGCGATAAATGGACGCCTTTTCACGTTGCAGAAGCGCAAAGTTCGCTGCTGCAGGTTAAACAAAGGGACGTTGGCTTGAATTGAAGGTGCCTCATATCGCCTCTTTCTAAATAACTAAACGGAACAACAAAAAAAAGCTCTAGCGTAGAACAATGGCTTCTCTCTCTCTCTCTCTCCTTTCATGTTTATTACAGAGCAGTAAAATCGCGTGAAATTAATACTGACGGGCCATAAACAGATCAAGCGCGTGGACGGACTTTCATTATTATTGATACTATTTCATTTAGGTGGATGTGTATTTTGCTGTATATGAGCGCGATGGGATAATAATTTTCAATTCTGCTTTGGGGTGATTTTAACTTCGTGTAGAATATTAATTTGAAGACTTTATTAGAATTAAATTTTATGCGAATCTGTAATATTTTAACTTCATTTGTGAAACTGAAAAGTAAGATAATCGATAACATTTTTAAAAAATTTTAATTTTTTTACGTCTTAATTTCTCTGCTCAAACCATCATCGAACTTAACCAAATCAGAAAACAGTAACAACATTCTAATTTTTCCTCCTATTTCTATTCCCCAACCTCCAACCCCTAAATCTCATTCCATCCTCTCCTCGCATCCTTCACCTCGAAATCACCCAATTACATAGCGCTCCTGGGCCAGCTCAGCTAGCCAACGTCGCATCTGGCAAAATGACGCCAGCCGCCTGAGCCACACATGCCCGCACTTGCACAGAGCTAAATCGGACAAAAAATATCCCTGCCGCGCTCCGTAGAAACGACGTCGCGCGCGAGGTAAAATCAAAATAAGAACAGATAGAGACAAGCCCCGGGTCATCCTAAATGGACATGCGCCTGGCTGAAAAATAAAACGAGACCAGATTGATGGCGGAGACGTGAAGAATGAAAGCGGAGAGAAGCAGCGGCGAAATTGATAGCGGCACAGAGAGCAGGAAAACCGAGAGAAAGGAGCATACGTACAATGACGGAGAAGCACAGGATCTATATATATAGAGAGCCTGGACCGAGGATACAGCGAGGATTAGTTTAGATTAAGGCCCTCTCGGAATGTCCGTACTTTCCATGCTAACTGCCGCCGTCTGAATTGCGAATGTCTTTCCCTCTTTAACCGGACACCGGGAATGGCGCAAAAAGGCGAGCGGGGAATTACATCTCTTTCTCGTTCTCCGCGGTTGTGTTTGTCTTTTTGCGAAAACTTTCGGTCGTTGAAAGCACGGAGAGATGGCACAGTGAGGAGATGTCGAACACGTGGCCTATCCGCGGATCTCGCGCGACTCTTGAGGAAGTTAAAGGGTTGGAGGGAAGTGGCTTGGCGGTTTCTTCGCTTTTTTTGGAATAAGGACGCGACGTGCGCACTCGATTTTTTCGTGCTGCGCTTGTGCTTTTGGTTTGTCGGCGGGTTTTTCTTTTGAGGTGAGGGAGAATAGGCGAATGGCTTTCGGCAAAAGTGATGAGCGGTGATAAATATTTATTAGTGGTGGGGTTGATGTATTCGAGAACTAACGTAACTGGGTTAGTGTGAAAATTTTGGTTTCTCTACGAAATGCAGGCTTTATTAAAGTTTATTATATATTTTTGATAAATTTTTATATGTATAACGTCTTTTAATTTCAGAATTAATTTTTATTCAGAAAACAATCATGCACGTTATACGTAACGTAATATCTAAATTAACACATTTGCTTCTTTTATTACACTCATGGGTCGAAAATTAATAAAGGTATAACGATGTCTAATTTTCTAAAATATAAAATTGTGAATTTCATTTCTAGAAAAATTAATTAAAAAGTAGTTTGTGCTTTACAAAAATATTTTTAACTGGAAACAAATTTTCAGAACGCAGTCGGACATGAATTAAAATTTTTTAATAAAATAAAATAAAACGCAATGAACAAAATTTCCAAGAAATTAAAATAACATTTTCAAAATTCCAGAAACCAACCCGCTTTATCCCGCTCTAAATCAACTTTAATCATCCCATCAATCCCATTAAAATTACCACCTCCCAAAAACAAACCACCTCGCATCCGGCATTTATCCTCCCTCGAATCACCTTCACCCAACCCCTCCCCTAACCACATCCTCGCCCGATCCCAACTCAATCCCAGCATCCGCAAAATCTCGCGTAAAAAGCTCGCAGTCCGCGCATTACTCCGCTCCCGGCGGTAAGGTTAATAACGCGTACATTATACTAACGCATTCTCGCCTCATATCCCAGCGTCGCCGCTGCATCTCGGCGCGCGCGAAATTATGATGAAAGCCGCGCTCTGGCCCCCGCGAAATTTCGCTGCGGAATCTCAAATTCAAGACTGTGTGTGTGTGTGTGTACGTCTACTCGCAGCAAGCCTTCAAGCTTGCGCGCGCGGTGGACTGCAGCAATATCCACTTTCGGCATGCGCTTGCGCCCAGTATTGTTCCCCATCTGGCACTCTGGCCGGTAACAGCGGCCCCCGAAATATCTCGCGGGCTTTCAACTCTAAAGTCCGACCAATTCGCTGAGAGGGGGGGGGGCAGAAAGCGCCGGCCAAAGCCTTTATGGATACGCTAACTAGAAGCTGCAAGCTCGCTTATGTTTCTTGCAAGCTCTCGGCGCTCTGTATATCGCCTTACTTTTCCTCGCGCGAAAATTTCGCCTCTGTCGTTCCTGATTTTATACGCGGGAGGGTGAAGCTTTGGTCTTTTTGCCTCCATTGTGTGTGCATGAAGGTACATATATATAAGCGTGCGATATTTTTGTATTATTTCACCAGCGCTCTGTCTCCGTTTCGTTTTAGCTTTGGCGAGAGCCAGCGCTGCGTGTGTCGCAGTGTATATCTTCCGGAGCCGCGGCGAGACTTACTCGGCGAAATTTATTCTGATTTTGTAAAGGAGAGCTCAAACTGTCGGATTTGCGGATGGAAAATGCGGTTACGGAGTTTACACGATTAATGAGCTTGGCTATTGCAGGAGATGGGGAATTAAAGCTCGGGAAATTTGTTGAAAGTTGAATTAAGTAAATGTTTTGTTTTATAAATTTTGGCTTTCATAGTTTACGCAGAAAATATTTACGTTGGTAATAGCTGAGCTAAGTTATACGGGTTCATAAACAACATAGTTATCTTTTGCATTTTAATGTTTGCGAGGGCTTAGGCAAAAGCGGAATAATTATTGCATATAAGTTTGCTTTTTTAAGGAAACACGCAGATTATAATAGTCAAAGATAAGAGAATTTAAAGTACAATTGCTTTTTCTTTCGGAAACGTAAAAAGACATTTTAGCCCGATATTATAAAGAAATTTACATTTAAATTTACCCTTTGAATACATCGATTTCGTGCCGTTTGCATACGACACGGAACCGATAAACCATTTGGACTTTCTACTGCAAGAAAAAGCTTGCAATACATTAAATGCACTATAGTAAAAAACTTTACAGCAATCTCTAGGTATTAATTAAATAAACCGAAACTATCACTCCAATAAAAAAAAACCTAAAACCAATTTTAAATAAAAACACAAAAATCTCATCTACATCCTAAAAAAAAATATACCAAATCCACCCTCCACTCACTTTGATCTCTCAGCCAACTCGAGTCGTCCGAACGATCCCTATCCGTTTTCGCACTAAACTACCCTTCTCGGCACTCTCTCGGCATTCATAGCCCTCCCGTCTATTTTTTCCCACCTCATTCACAGCCCGCCAAAAACCATAAATCCCCGCGGGCAAATTGGCCAATTTCGAATTTTTAAATACCCTCAGCCCGCAATAAATTCTCCCTCCCGCTATACGTCATTTTTGCCTCCCCACGCGGGGAGCTTTTTTCCGATTTTCTTCAACCCGGCCGGCTTTTTCCAGGACGCGCTGGCTTCCCGTGCGCGCGCCATAAAACGCGCATCGCGCCGAGATTGCCGGATGTCGTATAAAGCCGCGAGCGGGCAAAAATATTATCTGATCCCAGCGCGCGAGGCCATAAAGACAAAATCCAAATGGAAACCGTCTGACGTGCGGACGCGCGTGCGGTCTGCCTCTCTCGCAGGCTTGTACGAATGCGAGCACGGGATTGGCGATTCTGTCGCGGTCTGGGGATATAGTGTTTTTGGTGCAAGTGCGCAGAGGAGGTAGTTCATGATTGTGATAGAGTTCGGGGAAATTAAAAAGTTCTGAGTGAAACGCGGAGAGTGGACGTGTGGCTGTTTGAGGGAAGTTTTTCGCGCGATTTGGACAGGCGAAGGTGGTGGGCTGCGAGTGCTGAAATTAACAGTGATGGATTGGAATGGAATTGTTGCCTTTGGGGTGGTTGTGATGGTGTTTAGCTATTTTAATAATCGCTTTTTTAATTCTTTTTATATGTATAGCAGGTTAAAAATATAATTGCGGTTGTATGTTAGTTTTATTATTAATCACTGATGTTCGAAAAAGATATTTGAAATAAATTATTTTAAAACTGAAATTCATATTGCGCTGTATTACCATTTTTTAATTTTAATAACTGACCTACATTAGTGCTGAATGAAACAATTAATTTACATTAATTGATACTGTTTATTCATTACGCGGAGTAAACTGTAGGGCGGTATACGTCGGATGCAGCATCGTAGATATCCATTATAAATTATTTTTTAATTTTTTTTTAAATTGACTTTTATTTTAAAGCCTTATCGTCCTGTTATGGGGCAATAATTTCAATGCTTAATTATAGGCAAATTGATACTTTAAATTGGAAATCGATAAATTGCCGTTGTTTCGCTGATAACGTGTATTTAATGCCAAGAAAATGAAATATCTCAACCGTAATAAAGTGAATTTTAATATTGTTCCGCATACGAAGCTTCGAAAAAAAGCATTATGAGTTCGTATCTGCTTTTGTTAATGCACTTATACAAAAAATTAAAAGCATAAAAAATTCCACATATTAAATAATAACATAATAACAATTCTTATACTTGTAATCCATTATCAAAAAGATAAAAGCTTCAGCCAATGCCGAAAAAAGAAATAACAAAAACGGCTAAAATCCAGTGATTTTCCACCATAACCGAGTAATAATAAAAAAAAAAAATATTCAATACGGAACAACGCTAAAAGCTAAATCATATTATTATCTCCGCCTCAACTTAAGCTAAAAACACTCATCTCACGCAACAAGCCCGTGTTTTTACCCCCCGCAGAATGCATTAACTTAAACTCCAAAATTCGCCGCGTTAAATCGCAGATAAAACATCAAAACCTTTTGATATATAATCAAACCATATTCCCCCGCGCGAAATGCAAAATCAGCCGGCGCCATCGAGCCTCTCCGCAGAAATTCACCCGCGAAATCCTCGCGCGCATTATAATGTGCGATTTGAAATTTAATAGAGCCTCGCGCGCTGCTTGGGGTAGGAGTGAAAAACGAGTAAACGTATACGCGCTTAACTACGCTGCAATTTCTCATGGCGCCTCTGCCTCGTAGGTGAGATATGCGCCGAAAATGGCTCAAAAATTTATCTTTACGCGCGCCGCTTAATCCGCGCCCTCGTCGCTTTTTAGAGAATAATGTAAACAGCGCCGCGGATGTTAACGAGATATTTATGCGGCGCTTACGTTTTTTGATTGTCCGGATTATTACTCAAATCCGCCGTGTGCTCACGGCTTTAGTGCTACACTTTGCGCCAGGCGTTTTTCTTAATTTTCCAAAATTTATTCGCTCGTCGCCTTTATGATGTTGTTAAGCGATATTCTGACGCTAAAAAAAAGGATTGTTTACACCATACTTTATTAATTCCATCGCGTAATTAACCAACTTTACAACCGAACAAACAATCCACAAAAAGCGCGCGCCGCGGAAAATGTATTTATCAGCCGGCGCCCCGAAAATGGAAAAACTACGTAATAAAATTTTCCCCGCCCACCGAATTATCCTCTCTTGTTCCCTTTCATTCGCCGGCGAATAAAAAACAAGCCAGCCGCACCAGAGGCAAAAAAACACCAAAACACAGGCGGACAAACAGGCGCGCGAAAAAAGCCATTACCTATGGATTAAACGCTCTCTCTCTCTCTCTTTCCCCCGAAAAATTCAATTCCCGGCCAATATTCATTCGCCCTCCGATAATCGGGCGCGCGGCCCGCTGGCCAAGCGTTATATATCAGAGCGGCGGTCGGCCGCGCGCGTCAGCCGCGAGCTCGTGTTTGTACCCCCGCGCATTAATATAGAAGGTATAACGTCGTAATGCAAAGTAAACGAACAACGAGCCAGCGAGCGGAGGACGAACGATAAATACTAGCAGTGCGCGCCGCCGACGCGTCGCGCGCTGGGTTTATTCGGAAAACCACTTTTCCAGCGAGTACGGGGGTGATGAGAGGGGGGACGGGGGTAGCCCTCGCGCGGATAATATGCAATCTAGAAATTGCTTCGTTTCGCTCGGCGATACTCTGCCAAGCTAGTGTGTGTGTGGGGGTGTATGATGC